>BOPP01000299.1:332851-374969 GCA_017312745.1 Gryllus bimaculatus | reverse complement strand
TTCAAAAATTGTTGAACACCAATATGAAACACAGTAGGCATATGAATACGATTGTTATACCACATTAAATTGAAACTCTGATACCATACAGCACCCTTTTTGTAGATTCATGAAATAGTCCACCAAATCATTATTGTCGATTTTATATACACACTCTCGTCTTCTCACACTTCAAAGTCTCTACCCAATATAGTATCCTTATATCCATGTTTTTAATTTTTACAATCTGTTAGTTTTAGTTATTGCATTCAACCAAGAAAATGATAGAAAAGCCCTATTGTTAGTCTTCACACACGATGTTCAGTACTGAATGCCTCAAGTGGGTAATAGACTTTGTGTACCTTGGAAGAAGTGTCAGTTACGTGAACTCAGCTGAAAACTTTCTTTAAGAAGTTGCAAAGATCTTTACAAATTCAAAGGGTTTGGACTCCAGGACATGAAACAGTAAGTGTTAATTCCTTTTTTAGATTCTTGTTTCTTAATTTTCAGACGGCGTTCAGCTGCTCTCTTACTTTTTGTGTTTTAAGGTGGAGAAAAGAATCACTTTCTACGCATTCAAAAACGAGAGGAAGTGCTTTTCTCTTGTAATGAAAGGCGGGGTCTCCAGTTGATGTTATCGATGTCGACAATCATGCAACGTTGAAAGAAATGTTGATACGAAATGTCAAGACCAGATCAACGAGACCAAGCTGCCGTACACCCAAAGCCCATTATGCGAGGTCACGAGAGAATGCGAGGATCGGATCAGCAAATTTGAATCTGCTTACGCAATAGCACTCCCCTTGGAGTAGGGAGCTGATGCCAGGCGCTGCGGTACTCAGAGCCAGTTTGGAGCCTGATGCTCTAGGAATGGGTCCTCCAGGGCCTCATCTACCCATCCTTCTGTTGCTTCCACTGCTGATCGAGCGCTACTGGTATGATGAGACAGCGAGGAGCACGGAATACAGTCAAGAGAGTTATAATGAATAAGTTCTTTGGCTTACAACGCCTATCTTAATGACACCGCCGACATTTGTATATAGCAATTGTGAACAACACGTGATAGGTCTTTCATGCACGTATAAGAGAAGTGATACATTATGAGGTAAAGTTGTTTGTATGTACAATATAGTTTTATCTACTTCTTCTGCATGAAAAGCGTTGCTTTGTACTAGGTTTAGTTGTGAAACTAGTCAGTCCGATCGAGGTTCACCCCCATCTGTTCTAGGCTTGACATTACTTATGAGCTAAACTATCTCTTTATGGTTAAATTATTAAAGCAATACAAGTTCATAATGCTACGTATTCCAAAAGAGATTCACATATTTTCTTAAATAACTAGCCACACAAGGTATACAATTCTGATACATTTTATTTCTCATCTACTTAAAGAAAATAGAAGCATTTGGCCTTGTGATTTCAAATATTCGTAATTTCCATGCTTCTTTAAAGAAGCACCCAAAAACGCAATCAATGGTTTTTACAATTTTTGTGTACTGGTAATTCCTTTAGCACATGCTCGCAACCAGACGACAAGTCGGCGGTTCAATTAAGGTTAAACGTTCTTGTCATGCATTATTTATGTAATCAGACTTCTTCTTCCAAGTTGCTGACTTTCTTCATTCTTACTTCTACGTTCTTCTTTTTTCATACATTTCTCTTTTATTAGCAATTTCGCGCCCGGCTGTATTCTGATACTTCAACAAACATTTAGATTCATTTGTGCTTCGAAGACAGATGCTGTACTAGCTAGGTCTGTCATAATTCTGTTCATTGAGTTTAACCACTATATGTCCTTAAGGGGGATCTGTCGGTATTCGAACGTTAGAGCTTTGGGTAGATAAACGCAGAGAGATGTGGCGAAGAAAGAGCCTGTGGCGAGCCGCGCTCATCGAGGGGCGCTTGTGAGAGGGGGGTTGATCGAGATGAGAGCAAGTAAGAGACCGCATAAGCTGGGGCACAAGGTGCAGAGCCATATGCAAGATTGCATTATGCATTAATAACTTTCGTCACCTTCTTTTAGGAAACTGTTAAAACAATTCCTGGGAAAGCTCATGAATATTTTGTGTACAAGGTAATGGTGTGTGTGTAAACTGGTTTGATACTAATGACAATTAAGAAGTATTATTTTTTGGATGATTTTGAAAACATCAAGAATTATTGTGCTATCCTTGAATATACTTTAAGGAAATAATATAGTTCTTTGAATGTTGAGGAGTAATATTCAGTCGGTTTCAACTCTTTAAAGGGGGAGCTATTTTCATATATTCATGTCCAAATAAAATTAGAAGCATGCTCATTTCATCTAAATCTTATTAGAATTCATACTTCTATAATTACAGTTTAAGATGCAATAACAAAATTCATAATATTGGCCAATTGGAATCATGATGACAAAATAAACTAGTAGTGCTCCAGAATGACACAGTCTTTCATGTTTAGTCTTAGCTTTCATTTCTGTTCTTACCCATCCTCTCCTTAGGTTTTGGAGATGTTGAACTTGAACTGAACTGGAATGAAGCACTTAACTCACGAAGGGACCTATTCACATTTTTTTTCTTTTTCCCTCTCCTAATAGTTTAATTGAATTGAAACATGCCTGTAAGAATATTATAGAATAGTCAACTTTTTTTTTTTTTTTTTTACACAGCAAATTTTTATTATTATATTAAAAATTTGGAGCACTTTTTGCAAAACATTCGAGCTTTTCTGTAATTGGGCAATTTTGAGTACATTGTTGCACACAAATTCACATTTTCGAGAAAGTATGTAGGAAATCATTTGGAGAACTAGAACACACTAAGGCAATCAATGTCCATAATGTAAATATTAATGTCGTAAAAGACAGCAAAAAAACTATGGTTTGTAATTTTTGAAATAAAAGAAAACATCGAAATGATGCATATACCATGTTATTCAGGGAATTTAGTACTATATTCACAGAATGTTGAAATAAATTTTGGAGACATTTTTGAGAAAATCTTATTCTAACCCATGAAACATCCCAGAAATTGGAATATTTTTTTTCCAAAATCACAGTCCCTGATTTCTGTTATTAGTTTAGATGATAGTTTTGTTCACTGGTCAGATGTTTTGAAAACCCACTACTTTTTTTGTATTAAGGTATCCCCATAACATGTATTTTAGTTGAAAATTTGAAATTGATTTTCTGTCGAATATCACACCTTGCTTTATATTACCTACATTACTCCATATAAAGTAAAAATACACAAAACAAAATAATTTTCAAGTTAAAACCACACAATATAATTAAACTCCATACTTTAAGAATTGATAAAACTAGTGTTGTAGCCCTAGAAACACATTTTTACTACATATGTTGAGCATTGCACTTACTTCACAGCAATTATGAATGCCATATTTGAATATATGAATGCATGTTCAATTAAAATAAATTCTCACCTGAAAATATGGACTGCATGCTGACAGAATCACTTTGTGAGCTCTAACATACTTGCCCTACAGCATAGGGAGTTGCAATCAAAAGGGAGGTTTCCACATTCACAGGGGTGTTTGCAAATAATATGCGAAACGGTGAATTTGGATGTGTCATCGCCACACAGGAGACAGATTCGGTCATTTTTTAAATATTATCTAGAAAAAACGAATTCAATGCAAGGAAGTATCATCTTCTGGACTCAATATTAAGATTCTGACAACTTATAAAATCCGAGTTTTAAACCATGACGGTTTAATGGGAAGGCATATCACGCTGGAAAGGGAACATGATAAAGGCCTGTATTCTAAATTGAGTTATCTGGCTGAAAAATTCATAAAGTTACAAATAAAATTACTATACCATAAACAGCTGTTAATAATTTATGATATTTTCTCATGCTGTTATATTGATTATAATAAATTATATTGATTATAATAAAAATAATAGCTAATAATATTAATTTCTTTATTTCAGTAATTAGTTTCATTTTATTTAATTAATTATTAATTCTCAGTCAAAGAACTTCTTTAATTATAATAGTCATTTAACGATGACATCTTTAGCTGAATTGTTTAACTGCGGTTCATGAAGTCATTGAAGTTGAGCAACTTGAGACATCACAGATTCCTTGCTGAGTGACTGGGAATCCCAGTGAGTAATGACACTAAGCCCTGGTCGAAGGGATAAAAAAACAATGATTGACTGTGACACAATGAGACAAAAACTTAATAAAGAATTTCTCCACATATACATGTTCAATGCCGAGAAAGCCTAAGAGTTGAAAAAGAAATAATTTAGCAGTTTGATTTGATTTCAGAATCGGACACCAACATCTCAAGATAATGTTGCCTGTAAATAAATAGTTCTGAAAGAATACGTCAGTGAGTACTCGTCTTATGACAAGAGTTTATCCTTCACTTTTTTTATTGCCCCCTCTCAACTGTAACATATGGTCTTTTTACCAAGGCTTTGAAATGATCGAATGACCTTCTGGTATCTATTCAAAAGGTTAGAATAAAGAAGGATGAAAGTTTAGGATTGCTTTAAAGGTCTTTGGCCTACTCACATAGTATGAGATAAGTAGTTGATACATCACCCGACCTCTGAAAAATTGTCTGAACTCAAAAAATAAGACTTATGTACACAATCTGCTTCAGTTTTTAATGCTTTATAATTTTAAGAATCAGCTGTAACTGTAATGCAGAAAATGTCGTTAGATGGAATGCATAACAGTCCTTGTTAATTCAGCATCAGTAAGTACATGAAAATCTTCAAATGCCTTTTTCTATAACTGATTTTTCAATGTTTTGATAGTTTTTCAGAGGACTTGCAATAGGTAATAATAACCTATAAATAAATAATTTAGTAGAATAAATAATTGTAAATATAGGAAAGCATATTTATCATTGCTGCACATATACATCTTTTACAGCCACTACACTTAATTTTTCTCGCACACTTCAATTCTCAAATTATTTTTCCACCAACCCCGTATTTTAGGGACATAGTCCAATATGAACTTATGTGTAGCTTGTTCACTGCACTTGCAGGTGCAGGTGCAGCAGAATAGATGAAGACTATGACACAAAATGTACTTCTAGTATAGAAAATACCTTGGTAATTTTGTGCTGGTCTCACTCAAGTATGCTTCATGTAAATCATGGGGGCTGAAGTCCAGAGCCTTGACTCAGACTTAGGACTATGTAAGTGAAGCAAGTGAACTTGGTTACGGTACAAGTAATTTTGAATAAAAATATATTTGACCTTAGGGATTTCCCATAGTTTGTTTTGGGTTGTCTTTACTTACTTTTAAGTATCAAACACAAACAGTACAAAAAGTAGATAGCAACACAAGCAAAGTGACCACGCTAATAAAGTTTAACCACTTTTTGATCTCAAGGAAAAATTGTAGTTAGGCATCTGTTGTCTTTTAGAAGAGCAAATTCTGTGATGGTAGCAGATATCTTGTGGTAATCCATTATATGCTAAAGAAAATAATCGTCCACAAAAGGTTTAATAACTTTTATTAATTATTACCCAGAGCTAACTTTCGAGAAACACTTTTCTCATCTTCAGTGGGCCTTGCCCAAGCAAGTGGATTACTCATAAATGTTCACAACATGATCAAATAATATGAAAACAGCAAAACATGCTAGTTAGAGCTAGTTGGCAGACATATTTTGGAATGGACCTTTTGTGGAAAATTATTTCCTTTACCCTATTTTACAAGAGCTACGAGTTATGGTGCATTAGCTGTTATTGATCATAAAACGAGATCTTTTTGGACATACTATTATATTTTTCTAGGACACTCATCCATCACATCACAGCTTATCAGAAATATTAGAATTTGTAGCCCAGCAAGATATTATTTTCACTTTTGAAACAATAATTCTGAAAAACGGATCTAAGTCATTATACTTTAAATTTAAAACAATCAAATTATTTACCGGAGGTCCAGAGTTTAAACCATTTTACATAAAAATGCATATTTTTTTAACTATCAGGAACTAATCAATATACAAGGTAAGTGTTCAAAAAAATTTCATGTACATGCAATATAACCAACTTGATTACATAGAAATTATACACAACAGTAAATAAAATTCTCTCAATGAAATTTGATATATTATTCAAAATCTTGGACTTAAAAAAAATCTAGGCAAACTATCATTATATTAATAGCAATGATTATCTTCTTAAATATCTATGTTACAGTTCCAGAGAGGGATGAGGTACTGCAAACAATTTTTGCAGTACATACTTTAATAACATTTATTTTACTGCTATATATTCAACAAACTCAGTTCAAAATTTTATATATTAAACTTCTCCACAAAATAGGAATAAATAAAAAGTATTGAGTTATGTCTTATATCAAGACACAAAACAATTATTAATTTATACAATGAGGTCAATAATTCAATAATAAATGAAACTATATTTGTTTATAATTGTGCAATGAATATGGGTGTTCTTCATACCATGAGACCAAAACAAAACACTAATTTATGTCTGTAGTCTTCTCATGTATCATATTTCTCATAAAAAATAACTAAATAATGTTGCATGCTCACTAAATAACAAATTAACTTCAATTACCTCATTCATTAACTGAAAAAAAAAACAAAAAAAACAAAAACAAACACACACACACACTCACACCAAAACGTGGGTTAGCATTACCTCTCGATGTCAGTTGGAAAACTTACGAAAACTATTCGTATCACCAGTATAAAAAAAAGTTAAGTATGCGCCAATTACTGGAGAACTTTCGATATTTCTGTCTACTATTTTACCATCATAAAGACAAATTCTATTCTTACAAATTAAATGTAATTATTACCTTCCAAACCACCAACACGTCCCTTTCAATGACCCGTTTTCCACCTCAAAATCTGAATCTAAGATTCCTTCACTCACCCAAACGTGCCGACCTATCCCTCACGTATTATTAAAATTTATCTCCCTTGTGATTCATTAAGGGTGCAACGAGCAGGCCTGACAAACTACGTTTTAAATAACGATATACTAGCATCATTATACTGCCATACTATCGTTACAACAGCCTCAGTGCTGCGCTCGAGAGGGTGGCGACATTACTATGCCAGACTATTTACGTCGTAATGAAGTTATGACGTCAGACATATTGTTAGCCAATTAGGTGCATTCCATATGCTGTGCGGTATTTTTGAATGTACCATCCTTTTGGTTGATTCATTTACAATGTATTTTAGGACTCTGTAGAAAATTTACGATATTCAGTTATGGAATTGACCTAGGATGAAAATGTAATACGAGGGTTGCCTTTTATATTTCAGGATTAACGAACAAACACAAATATTAATCATCTAAAATCACTTTATTGTTTTTCAAAATATTCCCCATGAAGATCTATACACTATTGCATGCGTTTGAACCAATTGTCGAAGCACTTTTTCCACTCTGATTGAGGTATCTACAAAACATGCATTCTAAATGCAGCAACCGCTTCTTCAGGTGTCGATTAACGTTGACCACTCAGTTTTTCTTTTACGTACGGGAATAAAAAGAACTCATTGCCAAGTCAGGACTATACGGCGGATCAAATAATTGTTTTGGGTGCTCAAAAATGCAGTTGTTTGAGCTGATGTGTGAGAACAGACATTGTCGTGGTGAAGAGTGAACCGTCTTAGCGGTTGGTTTTCCTGATTTCTTGGAAGACAGCCGGCAGAAATCGTTGTGTACCACTCACAATTGACTGTTCTGCGTTGTTCTAGTGGTACGGTTGCGAGATGTCCAGTTTTATCTCAAAAGAACAGGCGACCACCTGTTTGGAAGTGCTTCGTGTGCGAACAACTTTCGTTGGATTTTGGTCATCTTGAAACACCCATACAGTCGACTGCTGTTTACCTTCGGGCTCATACGCGTAAATCTACTATTCATCACCTGTCACGACGTCATAGACGTGTTTCGAAGCACTGCGATCGTATTTTTTGAGAATTTCTTTCGACCAATCGACACGAGCCTTTTTTTGAGCGATTGACAAATTGTGTGGGATCCAACGCGTACAAATGTTTTTGACAGTCAAATGTTTATGCAATATTGAATGTATGCTGGTCTTATCTTGATCCATTTTTGGGCTAAAATGAATCTTTTAAGTTACTGTAAACAACACAAATAGAGTTCGTATGTCAAAACATTCTGAGTACGTATAACATTAAAACATCAAACTTTACGATAGAGCTGTCACTTGCCAGATTGCAACACCAGGGTTGCCAAATCCCGAAACGACAACCTTCGTACAGGTAAAAGAAGAGTTCAACACAACGTGCGCACAGTGAAGCTACCTTAACGCCCAGAAGAAAACAAGGTGCCATCTCAGCATTTGCTCAATGGATCAGGGAAACTGGACAAAAACCTGAGCGAGAGGGGGAACATTGATCTCGAGGCTAAACTACATTATTTGTTACAAGCGTATTAAGTTCTTTAAAAAATATACAATACAAATGAAACTTAATTTATTATATAATTTTTTTGTTAACATTAATATCATTTTTCTTTTTGATAATCAGTATAGTCTCTAATTGTATAGAAACAGTTATGCAATAGAAAAGATATCACTTTTAACTTAAAATTGTGTACCAAATTGTTGTTTGTCATCTGGAAATGCGTTGTAAAGTAACGTACGTGTATTGTATGTGAACGTTTGGTAGTGAACTGTTCATACAGACACTTGATGAACGGGACTTTTACGACGATTTACGTATATGGATTTCTGTTAGTGAGCTGTTGATACTGACACTTGATGAATGTGATTTCTACGTGTGTTGTAATTATAAATATCAGTATTGCATGAAAATGTTCCCACCGTTAAGAAAGCCAGATTCGTAAATATATAGGCTATGCAGTGATAGGATTCCAAGCTCAATGAAGAGAGGATTGCAGGGATCACGTGGATGGCATTTGTTTATTAGTCGAATAATTTTCTTTACTTTGATTGTTATTTGTGATTGTTCGAATATTTTGATTTTTTGAGATATTTACATGAAACATCAACATTTTCAAAACTTTCTCGAAAATAGTTCCAATTCTATCTTTAAATATTTTCCTTTGATAAGGATACAAAAATAAATTATGTAGATCCTCGCTGAATTTTTGGAAATGCGAATTTTTTTTCGATAACTTCCTACAATACACTATTGAAGTTTGATGCAATGCATTTTTCTGATGCAATCTGTTCATCAAAAACATATATTGAAATAAGGTCGAAAATAAGTGTAGTTTGCGTAATTTGCGTGAAACATAGGCTATTTTTTAATTTTAAACAATTATTTCCTCAAAATCAGTCCAAATTTTTTCTTTACAGATTTTCCACGTATGTAGCAAAGAATAGTAAAAATAGTGGTTCTCATTTTCAGTGAACTCTACGTATACTCGAAAATTGCAAATTGAAAAACAAATGGCAAATTCGAATTTCTCGCGCTTCGTCTGAAGTGCTGAAAGCGCTGGCTACGCGGCGATATGGCTATTTGAAATTCTTAGAATTCTAGTTCCGTTGGAGGTCGTGGTGATCATATGATGTAAATAATATTCTTATGAAAGGAAAGATTTATTTTTATTCTTTTACTTTAAACGTTTTTATCACTTATTATGATATTAAAAATTGGAAGTTCACTTCGATGTAATCAAGACTGCATTTATTTGAGTTTTTATTATTCAGTTGTAATGAAAATTGTTCTGTTGTCCAAAAAAAAACTATGATTTTTTTATAATAGTACCGACATTATGATGAAAACAACACATTCGCTTTTATAATACTAAAAAAGTGAAAAGTAACTGTAATAACATTGAATGTAACCGATATATTCAGTGGAGATAACAGGTGCACTACTTTCTCAGTGTACACTTAGCGTCAAACAAATATGCATTAGTTACAATATATCTTACATTATAATGGAAAGGCACACTTAATATAATAAAAGGGGTCTACTCAACGTCATTCGTATATATTCACCTCACTTTTTCAAAAATTGTAAAGTGCGATTTTAGGTCTCTAACACTTCCGGATCACGGAAATGTTAGTCACTCGGTGACTTTTTTGAATTTGTACGTTTCGCAGCGTTAACAATTTTTTTCTTTTGAAGAGCCGTTAAAGGAAATCTTTTACACGGATATTAGCCCAAAATTTTGTTTGTAAACTACGCTTCCTTAGATTACAAGTAGCGTTGAAAAACATATTTTTATCGCATCTCGGACCGACGAAGCGTTGTTTCGTGAGAACCACCTACGTCTCGCCATTCGAAATATTAAAAACTGAAAGAAATTTGTAGTGGAAAGAATTTATTTAAAAATATACGTACGTTCCTTGCAATTCTAAACAACATGGTATATTACAATAGAATATGCTTTCTGACTTTTACATCCACTTTAGGGTGTGATACGAGGGTATGGATGGTGAAAATAGAATTTAGTACAGCTATCATTTTGTACTCTTATTTTGTCAATACACCCAAACATGCACATGAACTATTACCCGTAAACTGTCCTTTATCGTTTTTCTCTCATAGGATCATTTTCAATGAACGTCGGCTTGCGAAGGAACCACGGTAGACGATCGCGCTGAGACGTTCCAGCAAATAAAAGGACAACTTGAAAGTCCATTGTAATAGCCGATGACGGATGGCGATTATAGTAACTTGCTTCCACGTTTTTTATAATTTCAAAGAGATACGGGTACCAGTCTTTGTTTCTGTAATAAGGTACTAAACATAAAAGTTCGGAATAAGGGTAACACGCGTCGTTTAGATACAGTTTTGCTCTTACAGTATCGCAACTATAGAACACACTCGCGTTCTTTTTACAAGTGTCATCCCTGTCCGTTCGCATAGCAAAGATAACGTACAGGGGATGATCCTCCTTCGAAACGGTTTTGACCGCCCACTGAAAAGGCCCCGTCCCCCCTGCCGGGATAGAAGGCAATTCGTGTAGTTCCTGTCGTCTGAATTGAATGGGGATGGGTAGCCTGCTGTCCAACACCCTCGTCGCGGCGAGGGAGGCGGAGTCGCTGTGTGCGAGATGAGGCATTTTCCAAATAACATCGAGGATTTTAAACGTTGCTGGATCTGCCGTTGCTGCATTTGTAAAGGGACATATTTATCTTTGCGACCGCGAATCAGCACGAGGTCATGACGCGAGTGTAGTCTTCGAAAAATCCCATCCACAATCTCAATAGGATGATCGCGTAAAACCTTCCTATATTTAGCGTTGTGAAATCCGCCATGCGCTACTCGAGTTCGTTGCGTAATACTTTCTCAACGTTCACGACACGCTCTTCCGCGTAATTTTTCAATTGCGGTAAAATATCCAAAAGCCCGGTCTAAATTTTATTTTTGTGCGTGCTCATGGTTGTAATTCACAAAGGACATTGTATTCACAAAATCCATCAAAGATTGTTCGTGTTTAGCGAAACGAACCGACATTCCGAAGTCATCGTCCATGTGTCGCTTAAGCGCGCTCCGACGTACTCGCATGCTGTTACCGAATAAATCCATCGCGATGAGAGCACTAACGCTATTGTTGTGTACAGTTATTTATAGCAGAAAACGCAATCATCTTGTTTTGTCATGAAAATCTACCCAACCAGGGACTTAAACCCTGGTCCGTTAGGTTATGTAAAAAAATGTTTATGGTAGTCCTTTCAAAGAGCGCCGCATGCGCGTAGCAATCATTTGAACTTGACTTGTGAGTGCACTCTAGTGGCGCAAACGGAAAGTAGTTGTGGCGCGAGCATCCAAGAGCGCCGCATGCGCGCTCTCGTAGCAAGCAATTGAACATGAATTGAGAGTGCCCTCTAGTAGCGAAATGGAAAGTTGTCGTGGCGCGCGCGCAAAGCCCAAGGCAACCCACCGGATGTTGTGGTTGATAAACCACTTTACGAGCGCTGCGCCCGGTGCAAATGAGGCATGCGCGGTCCAACTAAGCGACCGGATGTTGTGGTTGATACCACTGAAAGTTAAGGCATTTTAGTTGCCTCGCAATGGTAAGCCGTATGCGTCCACCTGGTGGGGCGGGGCGCGAACTTGAATCCACAAGACAAATTCGGTCAGACACCGCTGCACGTGGCGGTGTCGTTTGGTGCGGCCGACGTCTTGAAGATTCTACTCAACTGGGGCGCTGCAACCAAGATTCGAGACATCGTAGGGGCAACGGCGGTGGACTGGCTTTTCGCCCGGCCGACGGCAAACACATCTGCTTCCCTGCATCTGCTTGCCGTCATCGAGGCGGGTGTACTTCGATACGCTGCTGACGAGCATTGCGTACGCCGTCGGCGGGCCGGTGACGGTCATTTATTCAACACCGTCGGCGACGGCGTCGCTGGCGCAGCTTCACCTGACACTACCAGCGCCGCCGCCAACGTCCGCAGTGCCGATGGCGACGCCGTCGCAGCCTCCGCCGTCACCACCAGCCCCGTCGCCACTGCAAGTGCAGCCTGCATTGCGGGTATTGCCGTCAGCACATGTGACCGCCTCCCCCAACGCACACCCTTCGCCGCCGTCGCTGCCACAGCAGGCCCATCCTCGCCAAAAGACGCCACACTTGATTGCGAGGCGGATGGTGCTCCTGCATCGCCTCCGCCACTACCGCAGAGAACCGCTGCCACCACCACTCTTCCGTTAAGCCAACTGACGAGAGAGGAGATGGAGAGAGTAGTGATACTGCAGCAGCATCAGCAGCAGCAACAGGTGATGGCGCAGCAGCAATATTCATCGTCTTCTCCTGGTGAGTGTATTTGCATTTTAAAAATGTTCGGTGATGATTTCTCTTCGTTGTTCAAATTTTTAATATTTTTTAATTTTATTACAGAAAATTACACTGAAGACAAAGAATTAATCTTAGGACTGTAAACCAGACCTAAGATTAAAAGAATTAATCTTAGGTCTGGTTTTTAATTTCATGCAATAAATATATTTCTTTTGTACTATTTCCTATATTTTATTTATTTATATTTGAGGAATTGATACGGAATAGAACTGAAATAAAACAATTGTAATATGTGAAATAATTTTGTTCATATTATTTTACATGTTTATTTAAGAGCGTTCTTAGATCAGATCTTTCGTACTTTTTATTTATATATTGATAATTCCATATAATACGAAATATCCTCTTAATATTTCCCAGGCTTTTTGTTCAAGTACATCTTTCGGTCATTATATTAACACAACATTAGCGTTACAATTTTCATTCACACCTAAATACGTCACGTTGTGGTCTCTACAGTCTTGAATGTCTGGTGTAAATCATGGTGAAACAAGGAGAACGTCTGGTGTATCGGTTGAAAAAGGAGAAAGTCGGGCGAAAGTCGGGCGACAGTCGGCGAAAGTACCGCGAAAAGTCCGGCGAAAGTCGGCGAAACGTCCGCGAAAGTCGGCGAAAGTCCGGCGAAAGTCCGGCGAACGTCCGGCGAACGTCCGGAGAACGTCGGCGAACGTCCGCGAACGTCCGGCGAACGTCCGGCGCAACGTCCGGCGAACGTCCGGCGACACGTCGGACGAACCGTCGGCCGAAGCCGTCCGCGAACGTCGGCGAACGCTCGGGAACGTACGGCGACACGTCCGGCGAACGTCGGCGAAGTCGGCGACACGTCGCGGGCGAAACAGATCCGGGCGCAACGTCGGCGAACGTCGCGAAAGTCCGGCGAAGCTCCGGCGAACGTCCGCGGCGTCCGGCGAACTCGGCGAACGTCCGGCCGATAGTCAGGCGAAGCGTCCGGCGATAGTCATCGCCCGCGATAGTCACCGGATAGTCGGCCGACTGTTCAGGCACTAAGTCCCAGCGCGCACAGTCCGCTATAGTCAGCCGCCGTAGATCCAGCGGCCGCCCTAGTCCAGCCGCGATAACGTCACCCCGCGATAGTCCAGCGCGTAGTCTGCGATAGTCTGGCGATAGTACTGCGATAGTCCTGGCATAGTCTGCCGATTGTCTGGCGATAGTCGCGTATTGTTGGTCGATAGTCTGGCATAGTTCCTGGCGCATAGTTGGCGATAGTCCTGGTGAACCGCTGGTGAACGTCTCGGTGACACGTCGGTGAAACGTCTGGTGAAGCGTCTGGTGAACGTCTGGTGGAAGTCTGGTGAAGTCTGGTGAACCGTCTGGTGACCAGTCTGGTGAAAGTCTGGTGAAAGTCTGGTGAAGTCTGGTGAGAGTCCTGGTGATAAAGTCTGGTGAAAGTCTGGCTGACAGTCTGGTGAAAGTTGGTGAAGTCTGGTGAGAGAGGGATCTCCTCTGCGTCTGCGTTGCTTCTTGCGTCTTAATCGTCTTTATCCTCCAACCGTTCCGTCTCTCCCGTCGCGTTGGATCCTCGCTACTCTCTTCTCGTCTGCTAACGGCACCTCCGACTACGCCAGTTGCGAAATGTCCTTGCACTGACCCGAACTAACCCGTGCAACGTTCCTCCGCTGTGCTACTCCCTCTAACCTTTTACAAGCAAACCTCTTTAACTCCGTCTTCCTCTCACAACGGTGACCATTTACTTCCCCGTTGCTTAATTGAAGAAACACTACTTAATCTGCCAACTATCTCCTCGATGACTAACTAGACCGTCCGTCGACGCGAATACCTACTAGTAGTCGTCTGCAACGGCAAACATATTAATGCTCTTAATCGTCAAATGTTGACTGTCGAACGTTTAAAAAGAGCAGCTGCTTACTCGAAACGAGTGGTGACCAGAAAAGAGAGCTTCCGCTTCGGGTTCGGCGTATTTATGCGCGGCGCCTGGGGGAAAAAAACTTCGTGGTGGGTTGCTTCCGTCTCTAACCTTCACGAGAAACATAGCTGTAGTTCGCATTCTTTAGTACGGGCAACGGATACAGGCGCGCGCGTTTAGACTCTGTCTAGCGTCTGTTATCCTCTGTGCTCCGTGTGTTCACACATGAGACGGTGGTGTTAGGGTTGCACATTCCATAACGCACAATATAATATGAGTTATATTTACTGAACAATACTGTAAGGATATAAATTTCGTAATTGATTTGATAAGATCATGAATTAGCTCGAATGGGAACAATTCAAAGATTTATATTTTGGTTTTGGCATAGGTTAAGTGTTCTTTCTATTACAAGTCATGACTTTTAGCTAACGCTATTTGACATTGGAATTGGAACTCCAAAGATATATTCGGTCAACTTCTGATTGTGTTGTCTAAATATTTGTTTGTTTATTTGACTTTCAGTTGGATTATTGTCTATTATTATTATTTCGGTTTTAAGTTGCTTGTTTCTTTTCTTTTTGGATGGACTTCTTGATAGAATGTATTAGTATGGCTTTAATACAAGGTTTTCTGAACCATTTCTATGTGTTGTTTCTATAAATCTGCGATTAAGCAATCATTGTCATCTCGGGGTCCGAATAAGAGTGAACGCGTGTAATTTGTTAAAGAGTGTACCGATTGTTGTAGAAAGCGGTTGCAGTTATTATCAATTTCTTCATGGGTGTTGTTGTCTTGTATTCTTAGTGTTGAATTCTTTCAATGATTGTACTGTGAAATCTTTCTAATGGGTAGTTAGATGAGGATTTTTCGAGTAGTAAAATGACATGTTTACTTTATGGAGTTTAAAAGACTCTTTGATTAGTATCCGATTTGAACTCATTGTCTGCCGCTGATTTTCTGCGGGGTATCTGTGATGTGAAAGTAGTGTTTAGTTTCTAGCCATGTTTGTCGCTTGAATTGGAATCTGTATGTAGTCAGCTGGCGACTTTGAGAAGAGATCAATTAAGTTGAAATGTTCTGGCCTTCTAATGTTAGTGTATTCTTAATGAACACATGTTCCATGAGTCAGTTGCCGAAGAAGGGTCTTGGAATTTTGGGGTATCGGATGTCTGTCATAATTTGACCTTTTTGCAAATTTCGCATTTATTATATACTCGTTAATTAGTTTATTCATTATGGTGCGGTCATGAATTCTGTTATAAAGGTGCCATTGTTTCTGTTGATTCCTTATTGTTTTGTATATGAAGGTTAGTAACGCTTCCTAAGATCATTCCTTAGTAAGAATAGTTATCCGATACTTTTGTGAATTTTATTCACTGGTAAGATAGCTCCCAGATTCATGTTATGAGTAGCTCTTCAATTTCTGGATCATAGAGTATATGGCATAAGTCATTTTTGGTCTAGTATTTGCAAAAGGAATTTCTTTTAGTTCATTTTCTAAATTGTTCTTTCTTTAGAATTACGTAGATGCATTAGAGTTTGTATGTTCTTTTCAATTTAACGTATTTTTCTCGATTTTGAAAGTGAAATTTGTTTTGATAAGAGATGGAAGTAGATCTGAGTAAGTCAGTCCGCAGATAGGTGTCTTCGTTGGAAGTGTTGTCGTTTGAAGGTTGCGTACGGTATCCATTGGTTGGTGTTCGATTGTTGGGCGTTGCAGTAATGATTTTAAAAGTCATCCATAGTCATCTGAAGCGATATTGGGTTTCGTAAAGGATTTCCGTTCTGGGGCGATCATAGACATATATTGGTTCCACTGTTTCTCATCAATGGTTATGAGTTCGAGAATAGAATTAGGGTTTTGTTCTTATTGATTTAGATAGGGCATCAAGCGACTAAATTTCTTTGCCTTTTTGTATAGTATTCATAATTGTATCTTAAGTTAAGTTCTACATTTAGTTAAATCTACGAGATTTGATATCTTTTACTAGAGAATAGCAAACGAAGTGGTTAATGGGACCTGTATTTAATAAATAATCTTTTCCGCTAGACGTATGTCTGAAAGTGTTGCACGCTTAATATGGATAACGTTTTTTTCTATAGTTGATAAAGTTTATTCCTCTGCCTGAGTTCAAGTGTTCTCGAATAAAACGGCAATGGGATGGCCTTTTGATGATAGAACCGGACCCTACAGGCAACATTGGCTAGCGTCTGTGGTTATTGAAGGTCGCATTGAATCTGGATAGACAGTAACGGGAATTCTGGATTAATTCTTTAAACATTTTGAAACGACTCTACATAAGTAGGATCTTAGAGCGTTAATCGTTTTACCCTTTTTTCAGATATTTAGTCATTGAGCAATGTATTTTTGCAAAATCTTTAATGAATTTCGATAAATACCATTAATTCCTAAAATTGCTTTATTCTTGTGAGTTTTTTGTTAGGATAATTTGCAATGAATTTTTAGCTTAGCTGGATTGTTTTTATGCCGTCTCCTTATTATATAGTCCGAGAAGGGTACCATGGATCGGAGGACTTCACGTTTGTTGAGTTGCACCTTTTAATTGTGTTTTCTAAGTTCATTCAAAAACATTGTTAATATGAATTGAAATGATCTTGTAGGGATTGAAAAGATAACTACATCGACAGTAGTAACGAAGCGAGTAATTTATAACGGTGTTTTGCAAATTTGCTCATCTACCTTGAAAAGTAGCAGGGGCGTTTGTATACAAAGGCATCCTGGTATACTCATAAGTCTCGTTATCACAATAGCTCTAACTTTTCGTCTATTATTATGGAACGTGCATCTAAGGTATGGCATTTCCGGTTAGTAACTATTTATCCTCGAAGTGAACTGATTTAATTTTCGTAGTAGTCGATTATGTAGTCGATATACATTTCCATTTTCGTCGACCACTGGAATCTAATTTTTTCGTATTATCCAAACCGGGGTTTAGTAGGGTGACGTGGAGGTCTGATTATTTTGTCTCTATAGTTTTTTGAATTTCTCCTTTCATGAAATGAGGGTGTCGAAAATTTCTTGAAAATATTGGATTGTTGTTTAAGTTCTAATGTGATGTTTCACAGTATATGCTGCGCTGAGTTTAGTTGGTCGTTATAGAAATGTACTGTTTTTTGCACAGGTTAATGATATATTTTTCTCTCTCTATTCATTGTGACTGTCTATAGAGTTCGATTAGTTTCTCATTAATTCAATATTTCCTCTTCCTTAGAGGATTCCGTTGTACTAATAGTTTTCACTTAAGGTCTGCTTCAATGGGATTAAGTTATTTAATTCAGTTTCGAACTCATTTTCTACTTCAATGTAATATTTCTTATAGTGTAATTTCTTCAGGGATTGAGATATTTTTATTTTAGTTTCTGTTATAACATTTCCGTTAATTTTTACTGGAATGAAGTGTCTGGAGAGTTTCCTTTAGAGGCATATAGTTTGCATTGTTTATTCCACGTAACGGGATTGTTTTCCTCCAATTGTTAGGGTGTTGGTTTGATATTCAATATCGTGCTAATTCTCTGAGTCTCTAGTGGAATTAAGGCATCGTAATGTCTATTCCAGTCTATACTAGGAATTAATTGTTTATGGATGTCATATTCTTCAAATAGGAGATACTTAAATGCTGTATCTTCGTGATAATTTTTTGTTCACGTTGTTAACGTGAAGTCATATGGGTAAAATGTTCTTAAATTTTTCATTAGCTAATTTTAGAATTCATATTGATGATGAGGCTCTGAATCATTATATTTTTTTAATCCATCTATAGGCAAAAGGGAGCTTGGGCCTACATGGCTATTTAGGTGTTCGGTATGTCTGAGGCTGGTATGTGAAAATTTCCGCTTGATCTTCTACTTTCTATTTCGTGGGGTCTTTCCGCGTTACTCATTTCCCTTCGTATTCCGGTTTTCGGACTGCTGACCTATATACTGAATACCGTCCTTCGTCGTCTTTATATCGTTGTTAATTTTGATTAATAATTCTCCTATATCATTATGTGGGTGTGTCTTGTGTTCTGTGGTCTTTCGTTGTGTTTGCCGTCGTGATGGACATTGGTGTCTGGTGTCAAGTGGTGTTTGTTAACAGTGCGTATTAAACGTATGATGCCTTGGGTTTGGTTGAGTTAATCGATTGACGATTGTTTGCATTAGTAGGGTTAAGGTTGTCCTAATAATTTGTTCTCGACGTGTTTTCTGATGAGAGGTATTTGCGTCTCCATGGCGTGAATAGTGGGTTTCGGCGTTTATTTTGACTAATTGCTGGTTTTGACTGTTCTTGTCGTTTGTTAAAATGTTTCTCATGAAGTTACTATTGGATCATGAGTTTTCATATCATCAAGTCTATGCATTTTTGTAAGGTCCTCCTTCGATACTAATTAGTAGACTTGTTTCTAATTGATTTGTAAGGTTCTACGAGTCCTCGTTTGAAGGCTTTTATCGCGGTGGAGATGTATAATTGTTTCTTGAGTGTGAGTAAGGGCTCTTCTGATGTTAACGATACAGTATCATTTAATTGTTGTGTCAATTATTTTATCCTATGGTAATAATCTACGTATGTTTCATTTAGTTGTTGGTAACTTGGGGCTAGCTTGAACTGTAAATGTTCTTCCGAACGAACTTGACCAAAACAAAGGATTAGTTTGTGTTTGAGATCGCTCCATTTTATCATTGTATTATTTTTTACAACTGATTCGGCTTCGCCGATTATTTTATATTGAATGAAGCTGAAAATGAAAAGGGTATGGTCTCTTTGTTCTGTGGTCAGTGTTAATCTAGATAACATTATTTCAACTTGTTTGATGAATTTGGTAAGATCATCATTGGGTCCGGAGTAAGTGGGTATCAATTTTGAATATAAGTCGAATTTTTCTTTGAATTCCATTTCGATAAATCCTGAATTGATATACACTTTGAAAGTTGCTTAAAATGAATGAAATAGAAAACTTACAGTTTTGGAAGTACCACAGTGAAGAATCTGATGTGTTGTGGAGAAGCTGCGGAGAGGCTGCGAGGAACTGCGAAAAAGCTGCGGCGAGTTGCGAAGAGATTGTGATGGATCTGCGTTGTAGTCCGATGACTTCGTGGTGTGCTGCGGCGAATCTGCGTTGTACTGCGTTGATTGTGTGATGTACTACGATGATATTTCTTCTATTCTTCCTAATTCTTCTTATACGTTTTAATTCTGCATATCTATTCTTCTTATTTATTAACAGTGGCAGTGGTTTGTTTAGCCGTCGATGATCTTTTTAGTTGATTTCTCTGGCTTCCTTGAACCTGCCGTTGAATTTGAGATGGACAGTGCTGCTCCACCTGGATTGAAATCCGCCTGCGTCTTCATGATTCGTGATGAATTTTCCAACAGTGAGCAGCGTCCTACCGACTGCGCCAATTATGTTTCCAGTGACAGATATCAAGTTTTTTAAAGTATTTTATTACAATAAGTCGTACAGCAGTTGTATACTTGTTGCAATATGAATTAACGTTGATTCTGACATCGAGGAGCGTGAGCAGCGTCTGAATGAACAATGCTGGTGAGAGCTACTTGGCTCCCGTTTATATACAATTTCCATGTTATTCACTAGAAGGTCACAAACAAGATTTCTCTTCGTATCGTTTCTAGTAAACATCCTGGTATGCATTGGTTACCGTTAGCCAAGGGGATGTAACTCGCACGCCATGTGGGACGCGTTCTCCGTTTTAAATCTGGGGAGTACTCCGATTTGTATTTGAAAATCGACGGCCTGCTATAAACAGACATTTTGGAAAATTTTCGAAATTTGTGTTTGGGGGTGTACGGGCTCGATCCTGTTTTACCACACCATTCCCGGGCTTTCGTGGAGTGATGTTGCATCGCGATGTTGAAAACCACCGGCGTTCGACTAGAGCTACTCACGGACATTGACATGGATCTCGTTTTTGAACGGGGCATCCGGGGGGGGGACTCGTGCAAGTGTTCGGTCGTCACGCCGAGGCCAATCACCCCTTCGTGGGTAAACGCTTCCGGCCAAGTGATAAGGAATCTTATCTCGCCTACGTCGAAGCGAATATATTGTATGGTTTTTCGATGTCACATCCGCTTCCGGTGGACAATATCCGGTGGATGCCGGACGCCGACATCCAGCGGTCGAACATCATAGAGGCGGCTGCGGAAGCGATTCGCTGCTCGGGTTCGTAGGTTTACGTCGAAAAATGTACCCCATCGAAACCCGATCTCGGATGTGTTCTTCTCGGGCAAAAAGAGAGCACCGTTCGGTCGTAAAACGTTATAAATTTCAAAATTATTTGAAACTACTTCATTTCGGAACGAAAATAGAATCGACAAGCAATGTGTCATTCTATCCAAATCACACATCAATTATTCGTTTTCCAAAACAACTGTTTGTCCGTTTCCGAGGACAATCGCTATTGGCTCGCTAAATTTACAAGCCCCTGGCATGGGGTCATTTCCGCATCCTGTGTACGCGTCCGTCCATTTCTTCTTCAGCGTGCACGCTCGGTCTCGCAGGCAGGGTTTATGTAGATTAGAATTAATTTTTTTTATATCTTTTTTACTTTTCAATTTGTTTCTTATCTGTTTCTCTTTGTTTAGTAGTAGGGAGTTTTTTTTATGGTGAGCCACTTTCCAAATAGTTGTAGGGGAGATAGTTTGCAATCACTTCGAAGACAGGAGGGTGAAGTGTTGACACGTCATTCGTCCATCTACCATCGTCATGGAACGACCTCGAGTAGAAGATGAAGCGTATGATAAAACGCCGATCAACGCCGCTGCCGTTCTCGCCATCAGCGCCAACAATAGCAGTCTACAGCGCACCTACTACGTTGAAGCCTATCCCTCCATCGTCGACGTCGCCGTTCATGTGATGTGTGCCGCCCGACGCTGTCATGAGGGAGAAGGTCCAAAAGATGCTGGAAACGAAGAAAAGGAAAAAGATCTCGAGGTTGCATGTCACGATAAAGTGCTATGGATCATGATGGTTCTTGGTGAAGTGTCAGGCTGACGGTTTATTCGTGCGCTATTGCGCCATTCAGAAAGCTTTGAACGCTCCCTGCGTCTCCTTCCTCACGGTGGACCCCTCCTCCCTTTGTCATCGACGGTGATAAGCAATCACCACCACCGCCTCACCACAGCTAATACAGGGCGGAAGCCGGTAAAAGGAGACCTCCTTAACCGGAAGAATTTATTCTCACGGTGCACGCTGAATTTCTCGGACACCTTCAAGATCCGTACGGTCAAGCACTGCGACGGCGAGTCTCTTGCGTTCGTCAAGTCATCCAGTCTCTTCGTCCACCGTTCAAAAATATTCCTCCGACCTACTCTCCATCTGACAAATGACCCATCTACGTCAGTGCAATCACGAGTTGGATCTTGTCATACGTTTCATCAACGACGGTTGTTCTCTTCTCGGACTCGACGATCTCTCCTTGCAGCTTCTACCCATCGACTTAACACATTGGGCCGCGAAGGACGTGCCTTCTATCATCCACCGCCTGTCGAAAGACGTGCAGCGGAACCGAGACATTCGTCGACTATTGACTTGTCTTCGACATTACAACAGCGGGCGCGCGCACATCGACGACAAACCGCCGTTGCCGAAGTGGCAGTGTATGCGAGAAGTACTGCCTTATTTCGAACACGCTTATATCGAGTCACCGCGGAAGTGGAAGTGTGTCGTGTGTCACAGATAGGACTTTTTTGAGTAAGTTTTGAAAAAAATTGTAACTATTAGTTATGGCCACGGGTACGCGCATCGAGAAATATTTTAAGAAGCTCCCGCGTACGGGTTTCACCCCCTTCTACCTGGCCATCCAAGACGAAAACACCACCATTGTGCTACGCTGCTTGCAAGGGTACGCTGGTGCAAACTTTGTTGGGGTGCGTGATCGCGGACTGACGCCGCTGGAACACGCGATACACTTACAGCAATATTCGATCGGTACACTGCTCCTCCAACACGGCGCTAACAGAAAGACTTCAACGTGTTTACTCTTACCGAACACGTTAATATCTGAAAATTGTGAAGCACTCACACTTCAACATCTAAAGGGGAGTTTAAAATCAGGAAAGCATGTTGAAAGAATTTACAAAGGAATTTTGTAAAGAATTCAGGAAGAAATCAGAAAAGCATTCTATGTATAATTCATTTGATTTCGATAAAAAATACTTCTTTCACTTGTACTGTTTTCCATTTGTTTATCCCTGTCACCGCCTTGTAGGGTTTTCTTCTTTTCCAAACTAGATATTTACAACAAATCATATTCTATAATGAACATAAATAGGCCTTTTCAAAGTAAATAAAAGAAGTAGAGCCCGAACAGGGACTCGAACCCTGGACCCCCTTCAGTTCCACCACCCTCCACCTTCTTCCCGCCGTCGCTCACAGAGCGCGCCGCCGCCACCACCACCCCCTCCCTAAGACGACGTTGTATCCTAAATTCTTCAGTAAGAGACATGTGGCATCAATTGGTCTGTGCTAAATGATGTTAATTGAACATGCCTAGTAATGGGATTACTCTTTTTCTTGCCCACGCCCACAACACATTTACTAAATTTATAATAGGACATTTTCGCCCCCGGAGAAAATCATGTTCCTCGTCATCTGCCTCGTTAATAGCGAAATTTACGCTCGCCGTCGCCCTTATGGGTACTGTACTGCCTGCACTCGTTCGGTGTTCTGGCACCCCATGAAACAGAACGACGCTAGTTTGTCGGACCGGCATTTCCCCGATTGTCCGTTCGTGTCTCCTGTGCTCTTCCCTGTTGTGCCGAAGTAGGTGGACTTCGGTTCGCTGCTTCCTGAGAAAACGACGGGCCTCGATTTTCTCATGGAAATTCGTCCTGCTCTCGCCGCCATTGTCCACGTCCCTGATTATTACCATCCTGGAACGGCCTATTTGATCGGCCTCCTGATCCCTGACCCATGCGCGTTCTGTCGTATTTGTCGAGAAGGATCTGCATCTCCTCTAGGTCGAGCAAGTTAACACTGTTTAACAAGTTTTGTATTTTGTAGGGAAAATGCGAGGTAATCATCCAAATTAATTTGGCATCCGACATCTGCGGATCGCATAATCTCAGTGCCGCTATCTTGTGAACACGTAATCTAATAACGACATGCCCGCTCTCTCTTCCAATCTTCCCACCATCACTCGTCTCTCATAATCATACCGGGCCTGTTTTCCCCAATAACGCCCCAGGAATCGTTTCTTAAAATCCGCGAAATCACGCGGAAACGGATTAGTTGCAAGGAGCCAGCTTGCAGCGCTCCTTCGTTGCAATTGCTGTATGAATTTCGTTTTCATGTGGCTCGGGATAGCCTTAGTGAGCTCCATGTAGTCTTCATCTCGCCGAATAAATTCGCATGGATTTTCATTGATATTTCCGGAAAAGTTCAAGTTAGGCGGCGGTGTCTACGGAAGTGACGCGGTTTTCCGTCCCCCATAACTTTGTTGAGGTCTTTGCCCAGTTACATCAGCCATTTCCTGCCGCATTTCATCACGCAAATTATTAATAGATTCTTTCAGCACCTTTTTCAGCTGCTGTTCCCTGTCGTTATGGTTATTTGCCGTTCCCGTCTTGATTCATTGAATTTCGCTTGTTACGTTCTGCATGTCCGTAACCAATTTCGTTTCTAGTTTTGATAGCCGTCTACAGACCGCCTGACCCTTATTTCCAATTTACAAAATGGAGGTTTTTTTTAGCGACTTGTCGATGCTGTCAATCTTTCCCCCCTGATCTTTTAATTTAGCGTAAATATTGCCTTCGACTTCCCCTAAACGGCTTAACTGTCCTGTGATTTGTCCCTCCATTTCGTTTTGTATTTCGGTTAATTTTGCGTTCGTGGCATCGCTGTTCGCGTCTAATTTTGCTGCAACAACATCAATTTGTTGTGATAACATCGACTCGATTCATTGCATGCCGCGACGTGTTATTCGAAACGCGATTCTATTCTTCGTATTTCAGCCACCGATTTCTCCTCCTCAATACGGTTCGCGAGCTCGGAACATTTCGCGGCTACCTGCTCCGTGTTTTCATCTAATTTAGCATGAAGGTTCGCGTCGATCTCACTCATCTTTTTCTCC
Organism: Gryllus bimaculatus; assembly: GCA_017312745.1. Lineage (NCBI taxonomy): Eukaryota > Metazoa > Arthropoda > Insecta > Orthoptera > Gryllidae > Gryllus > Gryllus bimaculatus. The sequence continues at coordinate 350,250 of BOPP01000299.1, read as the reverse complement.
AATGATTCGAATTTCGCCTAACTTCTCACTCTGTTTCTCAAATTTGTTATCAATTTCCGACTTGAATTCCGTCTTTAGCTTATCAAATTTCGCGGTAAAAGATGTCACTTCTGTTTTGATTTTCCCTAAAAATGCCATAAGTGCCCTAAAATCACCCTGCGAAACCGTAGGCGTCTGTGGTTAGAACTCATTGCTGGGTTCGGCCTGATTTTCTATTTGACCCTCTATTTTCACTATTTCTACTTCGGTCAATTGTGAATTTAACCTTCTACACACCCCGCACAATACAACACACGCAAACACAAAAACCACTACCAACAAGCTGAAAAAAATGACATTAAAAACAGACCATAAATTCTTATTGAAAAAGCATCCCCGTTCCATTCGCCACAATTAGGGTTCATTATAATTTTGAAATTAGTTTGGGTTCGTATGACAGTAGTCTCAATCAAGCCCTTGCCATTTTGTAACCCTCCTTTAATAATACGGTTATGTGGCTTCTGGACGGTATTGCGATTTTCAATATTAAGAGACATGACACTGTTAACAAACATTTACTAATACAGGTGCGGCAGACCGACTAAGCAGTTTTAAGGAGCAATAAAAGATAAATCTGGACATATAGGGAGAAAATGTTTTTATTTTATAAAATTAGTACAATATACCATTCTACATTAATTTAGTTTTGAAAATATGCCGGAAGGCGGCGCCCTGAGCATCACATACATTGCTGTAGACGATCCCTGAAGTTTCGGAGCCGCTCGTGCACACATATCGCGGCTATGACATATAACTTCGTTCAATTAATCCGCCATTTTTTAAACCCTGCATAGGGTGTGAGGGCGGCTGTGAAACTTTTTCCTTCGGATATCCTAATCAACAAGAAAGTAGTCACAAATGTCAGATCTGGGAACGCGCAGGCCACTCGAGATTACCCCGCAAAGCAGACGAGGCGAAAAACCGAAACATTTCTCTCAAAAACATTCAAATGAAACTCGAGCGCTGTGCTGAAGCAGTAGGCTTTCCTCCTCCATGTACTAGCTGATACACATGGCCCTCCACCCCCTACGCACACACCAACCCCACCCCATACCGATCTATGCCGATGACGCCTGTTGGAACCACAAAAGTCCCCCAGCCATTGTTCTTCAACAATCTCGTCCAATTGGTTTGCCAGAAAATTTCTCAATATTGAAACATAAACGTGTGGAATCCACTGTCACGCCGTCACTTCTTCCCCTTCAAAAAAGTAAGGCCAACCATGCCCAAATTTTGAAATGGCAACACCACACTCACTTTAGGGGAATGTTGACGGTCTTTCATTGAATAATTCGCGGGGGTTATTTCAGGCCCAGTAACGAAAGTTTGCTTATTCACGCACCCACAAAGATATGAAAATGTGCCTCGTCACTACTGAAGAAAGCTGCAGTCGGAGGGATCTGAGCAAGCATTTGCTCACTCAGATTTTGACGGTTGGCTTAGTCTGCTGGGCGTAATTCTTGAGCAATCATTATTTTGAAAGGATGGAACTTCAAATCGAATCGCCGAATTCTTCTCAAACTGCGGTCTGAATCCCCAATACAACAGCATGTCGTGGAGCAGAACGTTGCGGCGATTGGTGAACTGCTGTTCTCACCCGCTGCACATTTTCAGGCGTTGTGATGGATATGCGTCGACCATGTGTATCTATTCTTAGTGTGCTACTAGTTTCCTCCAACTGCCGAACCCAGGACCGAATTGTGTTAGCATTAGGAACGGCATTGTTGCGTGGAATGTTGAACTGTCGCCGAAAATCTCGTTGTGTAGCGATCACAGATCTAATCTTTTCAAAATAAGCGCGAATGGCAAAACCACGATGTGCACCGGTCCACACCATGTTGGCTACTGAAATGGGGTTAACTACTGAACAAAGGCAGACCACGTGCAGCTGCCTACCCCCACCACAGCTTCCTTGGTAATCAATAGAATCTGCTTAATCGGTTCTGCATGATGATGTGTGGTTGACAGTAATGATAAGAAAGACCTTATTTTAAATAACTTTGATATTTTTTGACACGATATAATAATAAATCAATCAGTGGGCCGTCAAAAACTACGTGTTGATGGCACCTTCTTTCCCGCTTCGCTCAGCACATGTCCAATCGCATTTGAGCGGGAGCAAAGCGGATAATTACCCTTTGTTGTTGTTGTCGTCGGCGGACATCACAACACGCCCGGTGGTGAGGCGTCAAGGGTGGAGGGACAGACAGCTGCGGTTACCACAGCTGTACCCCAGCGTGGCCGCCTGACGTTGCCACACTCTCAGGCCGAACCCACGGATGTCATCAACCACTAGGCAGCTACTGTGTTCCCCGGCGATGACGGATTGAAAGTCATTCGCGTTCCTTATCGGCAGTCGCGGACGACAATCGTAAAGTGATAAATTGAACTTAGCCGGGTGTCCACGTGCTACGACGCACCGATACTGGATTAGTGCCGTACACGGCCAGTGAGAACCTCTCCCATTCCGGGACTACGTGTCTTGTCAACCTAATTTCAGAATAATTCAAAGTGAGTGCGCGAGGGGTCAACTTCCCTCCGCAATAAGCTTCGAATGCTAGGTGACAACTCCAAGTCAAAGTAGCAGCTTAACAGACGCATAAGTTAAAAATTAAAGTCTACGTGACCAGTAGTAGCTCAAAAGTGCAATGTTGCATATCGAAGTGACTACTAGAAGTCACGAATAGAAGTATCAGTGAGAGCTGCGTTTCCGAATCACGAAGCCTCGGTAACCCCCTTTTTTCCAGCGAGGATCCTCCCGATACGCGGGGTTGAATTCCGCGGAGCAGGGTAGGGGCGTGCTTTAACCAATTAAGCGGGATCTCCTTTTTCTAACGGCCAGTGTTCGTTGCCGGCAAAAATACGTGGGCCTGACCTACTTAGGACCCGCACTTGAGCCAATGTCCGTTAGGTCGTAAATCCGTCTTTCCGAGTGGGTGCAATTAGCGTTTGGTCCCTTTGACGAGCGGTCGCGGGGGTATGAGAAACCCACTTGACATTTGGCGAGGACCCGGCTGCCGACAAAGCCCTCCTTCGGCACCGCGCGAGGGTGTCCTGCCATAAAATCTCATACCACCCCTCGCCTCAATAGCCGAAAGGGCGCGGGTACCTACGACCCCCTTAAGCAGCTGCGTCGCGGGCATCCGCTTTTTTTCCTTTATTTTCTTTTCATGGAAATTCTTCAGCGCATCGGCTGGTACCGTTACAATATTTATATAATGAATTTATACTATAATTTTTTGAGTATTAGAAAAACAATAAGAGATTATCCAACGAATTTGTGAAGCACACGCAAACGATCTTTAATTATTAAAAAACTCTAAAGCAAATATTCACGTCATAAATGTTCGAAAAATTTGGGTCACATTTTGGAAATTCAAAAGTTTTAGTGTCCAAGAAAGCATAAATTTAATACTAATTGGCAACATTTTTTCGAAAACAAAATTATGTCCTTCATGAGCAAATTCCTCTTTCTAGGCATCTATTCTAGTTTCTTTTACTTTAGTCATGTCCAAACAGGATCTGACGAAAAAGCGAATCCACCTGAATTTCAACTCAACTTCATGTGCTCATCCTGTACAAATATTTACAAATGAACAAAATACTTAGTGAAGTCGCACACCGACTAACAGCGACATGAAATGTCATGTGACCCAGGCGTATAATAATACTGGTCAGTGGCGGCTCGTTAAGTTGTAAGATGCGCTACATCCTGAAAATTGCGCTATTTAAATATATTTAGTTGTTTATAAATCGCACGTGTTTCATCTGCATACTGACGCCTAGCGTTTCGGGGATTAGGTGCTGCCACGCACTCGCGCGTCTGGCAGGCTCGCTGCTGCGATGCACGTTCAAGTGACAGGTCTGCAGTGATATTAAAACATGAAGCTCCCGATTAGATAACAGTACCTCCCTTCCCATTTCAGGTTCTATCAAGTACAGTACTTTCAATCGGACAATACGGTGAGTCATATTGGGGAGTCACAATGACAGCAAACCACAGACGAGCAAACTCAAGGAGCTATGAATATTTCCTAACTCCGTGCTTTGACTGGCACAGCACAGGCAATACTCTAACGGTTTGTAATACATAACGCAGTGATCGCAGCTTGTGAAATTGCGGGGAGCTCTTGACTGGCTAAGTGCTAGACGCTGCAGACGGCAATGGCTCGCTTAGGTTGTGTTCGTTGACGGAGACATACGAAGCCACAAAAACGAATATGGTTGCCAGGAATAAACTATTTGAGCTTAGCTTCTTTTAAATTATGTTCACTATTGTTTTCACAAAATATTAGACATTTTTTATTCACAGGCTTTGTGATGAAATGGTACGTAATCTAAAGCTGTACAGTCTAAGAGAATATGGATTGGACATTTTTATGAAAATATATATACATTAATTATACATTTTTAAAATATATTTTTACTAAACGCTCGTCCCCTAATTTTTGGAAGCAGACCTGGCAAGTCTCAAACCTTCGCAGGAGAGGAATAATAAAGTTTACAGAAATCCTACGGCATCCGTTAATATGAGAAGCAGTCAATGCAGTGATGCTGCTTCAGCGCGTGTCCCTCTACTTGGAACAATGAGGGTAAGCCGATCCTTACTGAACGCACTGATTTTTGTTCGTTCTGCGCAGCATCTGATACGTCACGATCCACGTGACCACAAAATGGGCATTTCGTTTGAAAAGCCACGCCAAACGTTGGCCGGCATGCTACATGGCCAGTCAGAAGTGCTGAAAAACATTTTGAAAGTGACATTAAGTAACAATTTTCAACGGTGAACAACCAACAATAAAACGATGAAGATGTAGTTGAAATAAAAAGAGGCAATATTAACAAAAAATTATTCATATATATTTCAAGGAATTGTACCAAAGTGATATTTTTTATCTGGTTACATTTAAAATTCCAGCTAATATTGTGACAAACTGTAACATCAAGCTCATTGGCTGAAGCCTGATAGGCTGCGCAATAGCTGACCCATGTCTTTTCGTCATGCTTCGTCCTTCAGATTGGCGACGGCTGCGGGGCGTGAGCCAGCACGGAAACCTCTGCGAACAATCGGGCGCTCAGAGCTGTACCCGCCGCCTACGTCTCGTCGCAATTGGGGCACGCGAATATCACATCGTTGGAGCTCTCCAGAGACTAGGCATTGGACTGAAATGTGTAATTCGGAGAACAAATCGCGCCACACGCACGTGACACGGGCAGCAAAGCGCGGCAACGCTGTCTTGACCAAGGGCAGCGAACTGTCTGGCGCGAAGAGCGGCACAACGTACACACGATTCCCAAACGCTTCGTATTTCGGCGACGAGCCACCTACTTGGCCTCGCATCCGTCCATCTTAGTGACGACCACGCGCGGGCCCGGGCCGTGCGCCTTCACCCAGTGCTGGCCGAGGAGCGCCTTGCGCTTAAAGCGGCGGCCGCACGCGTCGCAAGAGTACTTCCCCGCGCTGTGCGAGCGCTGGTGCGCCCTGAGCTCGCTGTTCCTCGCGAAAGTCTTGTCACATTTGGAGCACGCGTACGGCCGCTCGCCCGTGTGGATGCGCGAGTGGATCTTGAGCGTCCAGCTGCGGTTGAAGCGCTTGCCGCACGCGCCGCAACTGAACGGCCGCTCGTCCGTGTGCACCAGCGTGTGGCGCCTCAGGTCGCTGGCCTGGACGAAGCGTTTGTGGCACGTCGTGCAGCGAAACGGCCGCTCGCCCGTGTGCCCGCGGTTGTGCACCTTGAAGTCGATGGGGCGGACGAACTTCTTCGGGCAGTGCGGGCAAGCGATGATCTTGGGCATCTCCTTGAGCGAGGGCCGCTTGCGCCGGGGGTTACTGGCCCTGCCGCGCGGCGGGACCTCTAAACCCGACGCTTCGCCTTCCGCCCGCCTGCCACTGCCGCTCGCTGGCTTCTTCTGTGCACTGGGCTCTGGAAAGGAAACAACGCTCACGTTATCATTTCTTCATGTAAAGTTTGTCGCCCATACTGGCACAGCCTCTGACGGAGCTAAGGCCTCCAAGCGGCGACCCGACCTTGCGGCCATGGGTTGAAGGGTACGTGTGGTTAGCACACAAATAACCCTACGCCGTATTCCGGTCTTCACAACCTGAAAACTGAGCTTTCTCGTCTGCCCCACAGCAAGAGATACTAGGACGTTGCAAGGAAAGCGCGCAGTTACCTGCCACGATAAGGACTCGAACTGGGGATCGCGTCATGGAAAGCGAACACGCTGACCAGTAAGCTTCTTGGCGGAGAAAGCATAACTACCATAACTAAAAAAAGAGGAAAACCTACATTGGAGTCTGTCGTTCAATCAATGAATCGTACGTGGCGAGGTTCAGGCTATCGGACCTGCTCTTCCTCCTGCAACGCAAATTTCGCCATCTGACAGAGAAAGGTTTCATTCGAGTGACGAAAAGTTCATATGGATTTTCCTCTAACACACCTTTTACGCTTGAGGATCTTTAACACGCAGTAAATCTAAGAACATGGGACATGCGGCTTTACGTCCGCTGCGAAGAAAAGGGTACGAATGATTTTTCGCCCTAAAATTCGCGGCTTCGATCGGACTTGTACACGCGAACTTTGTATTGCAGTCCGATACCCTAACAGTTGCACCACCGAAGTCGTTGACACCCTCCTTAGGTATTCGGCTTGAAACAGCATCACCGATCACTGACTGCAACTTTATGAACCCGAATGTGTACTACACAGCCCAGACCTGGGCTACTCCGGCCCCCAATTTTTGTTTCAACGTCCGCAGAAGCACATACTAACACGTGGACACAGAAGTTAAGTGAACTGTCCAGTTATTTAACGGACAAATAAAGATGTATTTCTGTAAAGAGTAAGGCACTCAAAGAAGTGAGCAAATTGTATGAAGTTAGAGAGGGACTGTATCCCTATAAAGTATTTGAGTGACCCTATGTGTATGTGAGCGGATCCGTCTCTCACAGAACACTTCCAGTGTACGAGTCGATACTCGTGAGGCGTCTCGGTCTCTTTGTGTGGAACTGATAATTTATTTTCGGATACGGCTAGAATATTCTTAGAAATGTCCAAAATCGTTGCTGCCGTAAGGGCCGCCGTCACGATGCGCGGGTCTTGATGTTAGTGCTCCGCGTCGCCCCGAAGTGCGTCAACGGCTATGGGCGAAGTGGATGGTCTATCCATCGTCGCCAGCACAAACGTCGCATCACGACCCACGTGGTCAGCAATGGGCCGAAAAGGCCACCCGGCTTCGCGCAGGGCGAACCCGCACAAACTGGCCCAATTGCTCAAAGGACGAACGAAGTAGGCAGCGCCGCGGAGTAGATGGCGCGACGGGGCCATTTCGTCACCGGGTGTAAGTCACGTGCAAGGGTAATCAAGGCTTCTACGACCTACGTCCCTAACGTCGCTTATCGCGTACTTGAATGCTCGTGCAGTTCCCGGTGTTATAATACTTTTTTCCCGACAGTGAATGTCGGCCAACGAATTGACCAAAAAGCGTACAAGTGTACAAGAGTGCAATGCGGGCAACCTTACAATTCCAACGAACCGCGAACTGCCGTTAGATCACTGTGGTCGCTGTACTCAGGTGTCCTGAAGTTGGAGGTGCCTGCAACTCTTACCACGAACGGCAGCAACCGAGAGAGTTCTTGTGACGTCACACTAATACATTATAAAAAAGAACCCCCTGTGATGCAAGGTGCGCTTTCAGCCAAACAATCTCCAGTGTCGTGCAACGCGGAAACAAACAGACCGCCAGTTGCTCGTTTGCCGCCATGATTGGTTGGCTGATTGATTGATTAGCGTTTCCGACCGCGTCAACTGCTAAGGCTTTAGTCCCGGTAGTGAATGTTTTTTTTATCCCGAGCTGGCGGATCAGTCATCATAAGAAATTGTTCATTCCAAAAAGGACATCTTACAACACAGATTATGACGTATTTGCCATTTACAGCACGAATAATTGCTCCATCACGCATTCAGCCAATCGCAGCGAGTGAAATGTGGGGAAGTAGCAGAAAACGGTTACAGCCGACCTTTCCCCCCCGCATAAATGTCAAATACCCGTGACGTCACAGTTGTTTCCTCGTGGCCATAAATATCGAATTTAAAATATTCCATTTTGTTTATCTTCACCATACTCCACCAGCGCAATAGAGAGGATTTTAATCACAGAACTATGAATGTAAATAATATTTCTTAAAAGGTTTGAAGTGCACTTTTTTACTTGCGCATTCTAGTAAAGTAAATAAATTGATTTCATGCGAACATTCTCCTCCTGGAGAAATGACAAAAACAACAGATAGTAAAGAGGTTTTAGCACAAGTTAGCTAACGTTTGCAAAATGAATGTGAATCACCGACAACGCCCTTCACTTCGGTTTGATGTGAGAAAGTGCAAAAAAGCAACAAAATTCCCCGTTTGTTGAGTCCCACGCATCGTCTAACTCACGATTCTGCACTCAAGGCACGTGTCGAACGCATTTCTACGTGAATCGAGTGTCCGTATGTTAAACAAATTGATAAACACGTACGTTTTTGCATTAGTTGTAATTTTTCTGAAATTTAATAATTCAACGAAAATGTGACCGGCGTAATTTTCTAAGCTCCTTTCTATTTTCCTTTTCTCTATCCGATGAATATCACGTGGTGCTGTTTTTATGATTTCTTTACTTTACTACATATATATGTAGCATAAAGGAAGTTATGTAATGCTGCAAAAAATCAATTTCGGCACTTCAACTGAAATACGTTTTGGGGTTCCGATACCGAAAGTGTTGTTTTTTAACGTCCATCTGCGGTCCGTGAACAACACCACGCATAAACTAAAAGTATGATTGTTTCAAAAATGAATATTTCCCGGTCGATCTGGTCGGACTCAAAGCTCTGCGATTTATAGGGGACCCTGCAAACATTTCCAAAATTTTATCAAAAATGTCCCCAATTTGGTTCTTTAAATTGAATGTACAAATGAAACATTTATAAAGATGATACGTGTTATAGGTAATACTGTTAAATATCAGAAAATACGAAAATTTTAAACTCATCTTCCTACAATTATAATATTGAAGAATTTTTTCTTCAACTGAAACTGGTTCTCCACACAACTAGTTTGCTAATTAATATGATGTATATTTTTTTGCGAGAAAATACTCGTAATTTTCAGTTGAAAGGGAAATATTAAAAAATGTTTTTACAATTTTTTTTAAAAAACGTATCCACATTTGTCTTCAAATAGTACTAAATCTCTCTAAAATGGCTCTCTAGAGCGGAGATAGCCAAGTCTTAATACATTGTTAAAGAAACCATCAACTACACTTTTCTGTATAATTTTGTTTTTTCAAACCTTACCAATTTTTTTTAAATCTCTCTGATTAATATTTACATTATAGGCGGTTCGTATACTTTATTGTATCCATGAATACAAGTGCTTCAAAGAATGTTTTTTTGGAAGGTTTCACGAAAATTCCACCATTTTCTGGGAAAATGAGCTCAAATTGCATTTTTTCAGAAATTCTCAAACGCTATTTTCTTACAAATGGCGACAATTTTTTCATTTAATAATATTGGTATGGATAGCACTAATTGCCTTGAATAATATTAACACCTTTCTGAATTATACTTTTGATTTTCTCAAAATAACACAAATTTTTCGGAAATATTACGTCCTGAAAATTTAAATTGCGTAATTGTTTTAGACACATTATTGCAATTGTGGGTTTTTCTTCAAATTATGTTCAATGATATTTCACGATAACAGAAAATTATGTGAAAATGAGTTCAAAATTACACATTTTTAGTAGTCTTAGTAAAATGAAAGACGGATCCCCATGTTTCATCAAAAAAATGCACATTTGAGCAGGTTTTACTCTGTCCTTGTATTTTGAAAGTCGTATTTCTGTTTGACCATTAGGGAACTGAAAAATGAGAAAATGAAGAAAAATGTTATTTTGGTGGAAACAGATGGGAGCTAGGCTGAGGGCGGAAAACCAGAAAGCTACCCACTCACATATTAGAAAACTAACAAGTATGAGAAAGCCTGCACCATTCTTTTGCACCACAGTTGTAAATTGCCTCTACTTCACGCAAATTTATGAAACCTACATGAAAATATGTTCTACCATTACAGAGATAATCCTGGTCAAACAGGCAGAAAGATAAAAATTATAAAACATTAATTAAATTGATTTCTGTTTCATCTAAATAAGCTTATAAAACTGCAGTTATTTTGAAATCACACAAAGAAACTTAACATTTCTTTATTTAGTAAAAAAAAAAAGTGTGAAAGCTGAAGATTAAGAGTGTCATTCCATTTTCGTCTTCATTCTTAGTATATTGCATTTCTCATTTGTCATAGAATAATTCAAAAGTCACATGTATCATCATCTAAATACTCAGGAACTACAGAATTTCCAGTTTCATGTTTAACACTTGCATCCTGACCTTCTGAACACATCTCCCTAAATGTTTGGCTATTTATTAGTTAACTAGTAAATCAACCGGTGATCATTTATTTTTCTTGCTTTCTTAATTAGAAAGGAGGGGATTTATATATTTATTTATACAAAATTTCTTGGAATCTGGTTAGAATTGGACACTATGTAGATTAATATGTTAGTGCATATATGACCGATTTTTCCTGTTGGTGCCTATTCGTGTTGATTATAGGGGTATATTTCATTAAAACAGATTTGTGTCAAACCTTTCGTGTTTTCATAGAATCTCTTTATTTGTTAGTATTTATTGATTGGAAGGAGCTTGTGACAGTTTTTTTTTTGTTGTTTTTTTCTCTGCAGACAAAATTCTTGTCAAAAAGTAGGATATTTCTTGATATATTTTTAAAACAAGACAGAGAAAATGAAACAAGATGTACAATGTACTCTTACTTCTGTAACATGCATATTTACTTCAACTATTTCTCTCGTGAAGTAAGCTAGGTTACAATATGTTTGCACAAAAATGTACCTTTTCATTCCAAGCTTACTTCTCCAGAATTTGATCAACAACAGTTTATAGAGGAAATGAAATTAAATTGCATATTAGAATTTTAGGGTCATTAATGCATATTTTCACACACGTTTCAAGATTGTTTAGGGCACAAAATTCGTCTCCCTGTTAATTAACAATTGAGGAGCCATTTTGAATGTACTACATGACTGGGATTATTCAACCAGAAAAATAATAAACTTTTTTATTCGACATAATTTACTATATATCATAAATTGCTGAGTTTCACTATAAAAATCAGTTCAGGACCATGGGGTTTGATCATTCCGGGCTAAAAATAATAGTATTTAAATGTGACAACAATTTGAAATATGTATTTAATCATTGGGTTATCTTACATGTTAAAACACTAAATATTATCTCACCACCACCTTTTCTGGCCTGTGTGCCAGGGCAAGTGCAACAGTTGTTCTTATGCAAGCTATGGCATTGTAAATTATTAACAAAAGAAAAAAGAAAAAATTTAAATCACAATGCCCTGTCATGTAACAGAACATATGGCACACTGTTCAGAAGAAGTGATTGTGAGATGTGATTGTGATGTAACCGTTTAAATAATGTGATTGAACTACAAGCCCTGGTTACATTACATACAGTATTTTGAAACATTGGCAAACCTGAAAACTTTTATTTTTAACCACAAATGATCAAATTTCATGATACTGACCTCTGAGTCTATGATGACAATGAATCTATCTACAGTAATATACTAGAGGTGGAACAAATTGCCCAGACTTTAGTTTTTCATTTCGTTGGTCCAGGCCAGCTTTTCAATTTTGCCTCATCCTCTTCCCCAGCTGCAACTGCACCCCAAATTAATTCTTAAATCATATTATATACTGTCATGAAGTATTTGAAGCTCTTTTTCCCAGCAAAGTTTCAAGAAAATTCATTGGAAATTATTTGGAACACTTCAACTCGCAAATGCAAAAAGGTATGTTAAAATACAATGCAATTAATGGCACAAATTGCTGGTAATATAAATATTAATGGCTTGAGAGATATTCATTTATATAATTTTTTAAAAAACAAAAGAATTCTGTACAGAGGTTGAGGATTCTCTGTAGGGCATCTGACTGTATAACAAGGTTCTGAACTCACATCCTGATGAGATAAAATATTTGCACTTCGAGACAATTCTATTCTGAATATGTGATATAAAACATATTCATATATAATACTACATCTTTGTGAATAACTGAGAAAATGCAAGGAAATTTTACAACAAATTGCATAATCTGATGTCAAATATGTAAAAATAAAAATGTGATTGATCCAACACTAAAAAATCATACACAGTATTCAAATTAGCTTTAAACGCAAAATTATATAATTCATGCCCAGGCACAAAAGGCTTGTGTCTAAGTGTAAAATTTTAGGAGGCAAAATTCGAGGGGTGGCAAAAATTGTGGAAAAATAATGTGAATAAATTCTTCATATTATAAATTTTAGAAATTATTCATGTTGAAATACATGATATTTTGATAAGCTGTTTAAAAATGTTTTATTTGTTCATATTATCTAATGTTAAATGTAGTCATCGATGTAATTTTATGAATTAAAGGCAGGACAATGGTAGAATCCTGAATACGCATAACTAACAAAAAACAACAGAAGAGGAATATATGTTATTTCTGCACATCAACATATATGATTTAAAACTGATTGATTTCCCGAAAAAAAAAAAAAAAAATTGAACACACAAATATTAGTAATGAAATCAAACTTAATTTGTCATAAATATAGGTGTCCAATTTTTAAACAAATTATACTTAGTATCATACAACTTTTTTCCTGGGTGATTTGAATCTAGAAAATATTAAAAAATGTGAATATTTTTTGGGTGACTAAAGGTGACAAAGTTATTAAATTGCATATGCTTGCCCTGCCCAGCTATGTTTACTTGTCTGTCGATAACCTGATGAGGTAGCCACAGCCTTTCCTCGCAAATTCTTGGTTTATCACCAAAGCTCTGAAGTGATCCGCAGATCCTTAGAGAAATAGTGGTTAACAATGACAGAATTATGCAGACAGTAACAACCCTCTAGTTTTGAAGAACAAGTGAACAAAATTTTGTTAAGATCAGAATAAAGCCGTGGAATTGTAAAAAAGAAAATTGAAAAAAAAAGAAAACCTTAAGTAAGAGAAAATAACAACTTGAAGAAGAAGTTATACATAAATAATGCATGACAAAAAAAAATTACCTTTCATTGAAAACCGCATTGTAATCTGTTCAGCCATTCTAAAGATGACCATAGACAAAAATTGTAAAAACCATTGATTCGTTTTTGTGTCTTCTAAAGAAGCATGAAATTACGAATATTTTGAAATCACAGGCAAATGCTTCTATTTTCTTTAAGTAGATGATAAATTAAAATGTATCAGAAATGTATACCTTGTGTGCTATTATTTAAGAAAATATGAATTCTTTAATACTAGCATATGAACTTGTATGCTTTAATAATTTTAAATAAATAATTAGTTTGCTCAGAAGAATGTCAAGGTAGAATGTGACTAGTCTGACTAGTCTTACAATAAACTATAAAAGCAACGCTTTCATGCAGAAGCAATATAAAACTATTTTACAACAAACAACTTACCAATATGATCACTTCTTTCACATAAGACACCACGTTTTTCCATTTCTAAATTCGGTTCACTTAAGACATCTTTAGCCAAAGAATTTTCATTATAACTTTTCAAATTATTTCTCTCCTGTGTTTCATCAACCAGTAGCGTATCAGCAGATGAAGCAACAGAAGGAGGTGATGAGCCCTGAGACCATTCCAGAGCATCAGAATCCAATGAATCGTCCAGCTCTGCATCAATGGGGGCAATGCTGTAAGCAGATTCAATTGTGACGCTTCTCGCATCTTCTGACCGAGTTGGACTTGGTGTACGGCACTGACCCGTTGATCTGGTCTTGACATTTCTATCAACATTGCAATCATTGTCGACATCGATAACCTCAACTGGAGCCCCACTTTCCATTGCCTGAAAAGCACTTCCTCTCGTTTTTGAATGCGTAGAAAGTGATCTTTTCTCCACCTTAAAACACAAAAATGTATAAGAAAGCAGTGAATCTCGGCTGGAACATTAAGAAACTAAGAAATCTAAAAAGGAATTACCACTTTACTGTTTTCATTGTCACTGGAGTCCAACCTTTGATTTGCTAAAGATCTTTGCAACGTTCTAAGAAAGTTTTCAGCTGAGTTTCACGTAACATGAACTTCTCAAGGTACACAAAGTCTATTACCCACTTGAGGACATCATACTGAACATCTTCAAGATAACAATAGGGTTTCTATCATTTTATCTTGGTTGAATATATAACTAAATAACAGATTGTAAAAAATTAATATAATGTATATACAGGATACTAATTGGGGTAAGAAAACTGGAAGTGTAAGAAAGAGAGAGTGTGTTTATATACACAAAATCACAATAATATTTTGCAACGTATTTCATGAATCTACAAAGGGTGCTTCCGATGCTATCCATTCAATTTAATGTGGTATAACTCATCGTCATCATATTGCACTACGTATTCATTATTTCGGCTTATTCACAATTTTTAAAGGAAACGTGTATAAAACAATTCCTGGGAAATGCTTCATGAATATTTTTGCTACAAGGCGAATGGTGGTGTAAACTGGTCTCGTGACTACAATGACATGAAGAAGTTATTAGTTTTTGGATAGATTTTGGAAAACATCAAGAATATTGTGCGACCTTCAAAGCATAACTTAACGTAAAAAATATAGTTTCTTATGAATGTTGAGTGTATATATATCAGCGTCGTTTCATCTCTTCAAAGGGGAGCTATTTTCATATATTTATTACCACTAAATTATTAGAAGCATGCCCACTTCATCTAGTATTCTTTCATTCAGCAATATTCATACTTATACTATAATACGTTTTAAGATCGCAATAAATAATTTGGTAATATTGGCCATTGAGAATCAATGATACAAAACAAACTAACGTAGTCCTCTCAAGAAAGACTTAGTCTTTAATGCCTTAAGCCTTAGCTTTCTGTTTCTCCCATACTCTTCTTAGAGTTTAGAGAGAGTGAGACCGACGTTAACTCAACATGAACTTGAATAAGCACTTAACTCTAAGAAGACCTATCACGATTTCTCTTTTCTCTCTCTCATCTAATAAGTTTAAGTATGAATTGAAACGTGCCTGCTAAGAATATATAGAACACGTAACGACCTATTTTTTCTATCTATAACACCAGTCAAATGTTTATTAATAAAATTGTGAAGCATTTTTTGCAAAACTTGGGCATCTTGACAATTGGCAACCATTTATGAGTACATTGTCACAGAAAATAATCACTATTATTCAAAGAAAATATGTAGGAAATTATTCTCAGACTTGATGAAATGCGACACACCATCACAGGCAGTTCAAAATCCTCCCTACTGCTAAATATTATGTTTGGGAAAGAGGAGCGAAAAATAATATGGTCTTACACATTCTTGAAACTAACAAAAATCGAAAACATCAAACATGGTGCATATACTCGATAGTTTCAGGGATTTAGTAATATCTTCACAGTAATTTAAAGAAAATTTTGGAGACATTTTTGCAAAATCTTTATTCCTAACCATATAACACACCCACGAAATTGACAATACACTTTGTTTTCAAAATCAGTCCATGATTTCTGGTTATTAGTTTAGATGTAGTGGTTTGTTCACTAGTTCAGATGTTTGAAAACTACTACTTTCCTGTACACTAAGCACGCACACCAAAACATGTTTTTTTTAGTAGAAAATTTTGAATATGATTTTTCCCGCAGAATTTCACACTTATCATTCAACTCATATTACACTACATTACGTCCATAAAGTAAAAAGATACCACAAAACAAAATAATTTTCCCGTTTAAAAACCACACAATGGATTTAAATAATTATAGATTTTCAATGTACCAAAGAGTCCAAATTATAATTAAAACTTTCAATACTTCAAAACAATTGATTAAAACTACGTGTCTGATAAGCCTCTAGAAACACGATATTTTACCTACAGATGTCTAAGCCTTCGACTTTCTTTTTCAGAATATATCTCAGAGGCAATGTAACAGAGACAGTACAAAAAGCCTCTTAACAGATATTGACAAAAGATTCCAACACCCTATGCTAGCTCTCGCTGGCATATATACGCACATGCATGTTATGTTTAAAATATCAATCACACCTGACAAATATCGGACTGCATGCTGACAGAATCACTTTAATGAGCTCTAACATAACACTCAGCATCATCGCACACGCAGAGGTGCAATCAAAAGGGCGTTTTCCCAATTCACAAGTGTTTGCAAAAATGCAAACAAGTGAATTTGGAATGTCATGCCAACACAGAGACAGATTCGGGTTCATTTTTATAATATTATCTAAGAAAAAAGAACATCGCAACAGGAAGATCACTTTTCTTGAACTCAAATACTTAAGATTTCTGACACTTTATAAAAATCCGTGTTTTAACATGAAGGTTAATGGAAAGCATTACATCAGCGACCAGCAAATATAAAGCCCTGTCTTTCCTAAAAATCATGGAGTTCTGCTGAAAATTTCCATAAGTTCAAAATAAAATTACTTAACATACCTGTTAATAATTTATGATATTTTCCATGCCGTTACGCACAGACAGGATTCGGAATCAATTTTTCTAACTTCGCACTACTTCACATCACACCAAAAGAATATTCGAAACAGGAAAATTATTTCCTAACTCAATTTTAAAGATTCTTGAAAACTTTTGTCATTTTAACATTAAGGTCAATCTGAAGACATACTGGAAGTAATCATAATCCCTTATTTCTAAAAAAAAAGTGGAGTTCTGTACTCTCGAAAATTTCATTTGTTAAATTAAAATTACTTACATACTGTTAATCATTACATATGAGATACTCATATCTATTCTCACATCAAAAATGTTATATTCTATTAACATAACATTATATTTCTATTAAAAATCAAAATACATAGCCACTATATTAATTTCTTATTTCAGTGTTTGCTCACTATCATTTTTTAATTAATTAATTAATATACAGTAAAAACTTCTTATAATCAATTAATCGTTCATGTCAGCACGCACCTATTCAGCTCGACTACTATATTTAATACTAGAGTCATCGAGACCTGGACAGTCATGGTCAGTTGGCAACTTGAGACTTCACAGATTCCTTGCCTGGATGACTGTCTGGGACCCCCAGTGAGTAACTGGTGCAAACCCTGGTCGAGAGTAGGCACTAAAAAACACATCGATTGACATGTGACAACATCCAATGAGACAAAACTTAACCTCACAAAGAATTTCTCCACATATACTTGGTCAATGCCCCAAGAAA
>BOPP01000299.1:320927-332826 GCA_017312745.1 Gryllus bimaculatus | reverse complement strand
TCACAGCAAAAATCACAATAATATTTTATGACTATTTCATGAATCTACAAAGGGTGCTGTATGTATCAATTCAATTTAATGTGGTATAACAATCGTATCATATGCCTACTTTCATTATTGGTTTCACCAAATTTAAAGGAAACGGTTAAAACAATTCCTGGGAAACCTCATGAATATTTTGTGTACAAGGCAATGGTGTGTGTAAACTGGTTTGATACTAATGACAATGAAGAAGTATTATTTTTTGGATAATTTTGAAAACATCAAGAATTATTGTGCTATCCTTAAACATACTTTAAGGAAATAATATAGTTCTTTGAATGTTGAGGTGTAATATTCAGTCGGTTTCAACTCTCTAAAGGGGGAGCTATTTTCATATATTATGTCCAAATAATATTAGAAGCATGCCCACTTCATCTAGATTTTATTAGAATTCATACTTCTATAATTACAGTTTAAGATGCAATAAATAAATTTGTAATATTGGCCAATTGGAATCATGATGACAAAACAAACTAGTAGTCCTTCAGAATGACTTAGTCTTTAATGTTAAGCCTTAGCTTCCTGTTTCTCCCCATACTCTTCTTAGGTTTTGGAGAGGTTGAACTTTTCCCGCAGCAGCTGAAAGCCTGATACGTCCGAGTACAGCGAACTATCATCAGAAGTGCGTTCTTAGTCTACATTCATTGCTGAACCCATGTCTTTTCGTCATGGTCTTCGTCCTTCAGATTGGCGACGGCTGCGGGGTCCGTGGGGAGCCAGCACGAACAACTCTGCGAACAATCGGCGCTCAGAGCTGTACCAGCCACGGGTACGTTTTCGTCGTCATTGGGGCAAATCGCGAATATCACATCGTTGGAGCTCCTGCCCCGCAGAGACTCAGGCCCGCATCTGGACTGGAGAAAGTGTAATTCGGAGAACAAATCGCGAGCCACATCGCAACGTGACAAGGGCAGCCAAAGCCGCACCGCTCTGTCGTTGATCAAAGGGTAGCGAACTGTCTGGCGCAGAACACACGATTCCCAAACGCTTCTGTATTCCTCGGACAGACGAGCCACCTATTGGCCTCGCGTCCGTCCATCCTTAGTGACGACCACAGCGCGGCCCGGGGCCGTGCCGCCTTCACCCAGTGCTGGCCGACGAAGCGCTTGCGTCTTAACAGCGGAGGCCGCACGCGTTCGCAAGAGTACTTCCACCGCGCTGGCGAAGCTGCTGAGTGCGACCTGAGCTTCGCTGTTTTCCTCGCGAAAAGTCCTTGTCACACATTTTGGAAAGCACGCGTACGGCGCGTCGCCGTGTGGGACGCGCCGAGTGGATCTTGAGCGTCCAGCTGCGGATGAAAGCGCTTGCCCGCAGCTGCGACCCGACAACTGAACGGCCCGCTCGTCGTGTGCACCAGCGTGTGGCGACCTCGGTCGCGGAGGCCATGTGAGAAGCGTTTGTGGCACGTCGTGACAGCGAAAACGGCCCGCTCGCCCGTGTCCACACAGCTCGGTTGTGCACCTTGAAGTCGATGGGGCGGACGAAACTTCTCGGGCAGTGCGTGGCAAGCGATGATCTTTGGGCAATCTCCCTGAGCCGAAGGCCGCTTGCTGCGGGGTTACTGGCCTGCCCTGCGCGCGGGACCTCTAAACCCCGACGCTTCGCTCCTCGCGCCCCGGCCTGCAATGCGTCGCTGGGCTTCTTCTGTGCACTGGGCTCTGGAAAGGAAACAAGCGCTCACCGTTATCATTTCTTCATGTAAACTTATCGCCCATACTGGCACAGCCTCTGACAGGCAGCATAAGGCCCATCAAGCAGGCGACCCGACCTTGCGGCCAATGGGTTGAAGGGTACGTGTGGTTAGCACACAAATAACCTATGCCGTTATTCCAGGTTTCAACAACCTGAAAATCTGAGCTTTCTCATCTGCCCCATAGCTAAGAGATACTAAGGCCGGTTTGCATAAAGGAAAGCGCACAGTTTACCTTGCCCGATCAGATTCGAACTGGGGATTTGCGGTCATGGAAAGCGAACGACGCTGACCAGTAAGCATTCTTGGCGGAGAAGCAATTAACTATCATATATATAAAAAAGAGGAAAACTACATTGGAGTCTGTCGTTCAAATCAAATGAAAATCGTAACGTTGGCGAGGTCAGCTAATCGGACGCTGCTCTTTCCTCCTGTCATCGCAAATTCGCTCCATCTAACAGAGAAAGGTTCATTCGAGTGACGAAAAGTTCATATGGATTGCTCTAACACACCTTTTATCGGCTTGAAGGATCTTTAAAACGTCAGTAAATTCTAAGGACCAGGGACATGCGGACTTTACGTCCGTGCTGCGTAAGAAAAGGGTACGACATGATTTTTCGGCCCTATAAATTCGCGGCTTTCGATCGGACTTGACACGCGAACTTTTGTATTGAGCAGTCCGATAACGCCCTAAGGACAGTTGCACACCGACAGTCGTTGACACCTCCTTAGTGTATTCGACTTGAAACAAGCATCACGATCACTGACTGCAAACTTTATGAAACGCCTGAATGTGTACTACACAGGCCAGAACCTGGGCTACTCCGTGCTCCCCAATTTTTGTTTTCAACGTCCGCAGAAAGCACATACTAACACGTGGAACAGAAAGTTAAGGAACTGTTTCAGTTATTTTAACGGACAAATTAACGAATGTATTCTGTAAAAGAAGGAAAAGGCACTCAAAGAATGAGCAAATTGTAATGAAGTTAGAGAGGGACTGTATCCCTTAAGTATTTTGAGTGACCCTATGTGTAATGTGAGCGGATCCTGCTCTCACAGAAACACTTCCAGTGTATTCGCAGTCATACTTCGTGAGGCGTCCCTAGGTCTCTTTGTGTGGAACTGATAATTTCATTTTCGGAATACGGCTAGAATATTCTTAGAATGGGTCCGAAAAATTCGTTGCTTTGCCGTAAGGCCGCGTCACGATGCGCGAGTCTTGATGTTAAGTGCTCCGCGTCGCCCGAAGTGCGTCAACGGCTTATGCGAAGTGAATGGTCTATCCATCGTCGCGAGCACAACGTCGGCATCAACCGACCCACGTGGTCCAGCCATGGGCCGAAAAAAGGCCACCCGGCTTCAGCGCAGTGGGGCGAACGCCGCACAAACTGGCCCAATTGCTCAAAGGACGAACGAAAGTAGGCAGCGCCGCGGACGTAGATGGCGGACGGGGCCATTTCGTCACCCCAGGGTGTTAAGTACAGCGTGCAAGGGTAATTCAAGGCTTCTACTCGTACCTACGTCCCTAACGTCGTTATACGCGTAACATTTGAATGCCCGTGCAGTTCCGGTGTTATAATACTTTTTTCCCGACAGTGAATGTCGGCCTAACGTAATTACCAATACACACGCGA
Source organism: Gryllus bimaculatus (assembly GCA_017312745.1). Taxonomy (NCBI): domain Eukaryota; kingdom Metazoa; phylum Arthropoda; class Insecta; order Orthoptera; family Gryllidae; genus Gryllus; species Gryllus bimaculatus. The sequence continues at coordinate 329,460 of BOPP01000299.1, read as the reverse complement.
GCAAGTGTTACAAGAGTGCAATGCGCGGGGCAACCTTACAATTCCCACACCGAACCGCGACTGCCGTTACATCACTGTGGTCGCTGTACTCAGGTGTCCTGAAGTTGGAGGTGCCTGCAACTCTTACCACGAACGGCCAGCAACCGAGAGAGTTCTTGTGACGTCACACTAATACATATACCCAAAAGAACGCCCTGTGCTGCAAGGTGCGCTTTCAGCCAAGACAATCTCCAGTGGCGTGGCAACGCGGAAAATAAACAGACCGTCAGTTCCTCCGTTGCCGCCATGATGTTAGGCTGATTGATATGATTAGCGTTTCCGACCGCCCGTCAACCTGCTAAGGTTAGTCCCGCGGTAGTGAAATGTTTTTTTTTAATCCGAGCTGGCGGTCATACAGTCATCATACAGAAATTTGTTCATTCCACAAAAACAGGACATCTTACAACCAAGATTATGACGTATTTTGCCATTTACAGCAGAATAAATTGCTCATTCACGCATTCACCAATCGCAGGCGGAGTGAAATGTGGGGAGTAGCAGAAACGGTTACAGCGACCTTTTCCCCCCGCTTAAATGTCAATACCCTGATCGTCAACAGAGTTGTTTCCTCGGGCCATAAATATCGAATTTGAACATATTCATTTTGTTTCTCTCTCACCATACTCCACCCAGCGCAAATAGAGAGATTTTAATCGCAGAACTATGAAATGTAAATTAATATTTCTTAAAAGGTTGAAGTGCATCTTTTTTACTTGCGCATTTCTGTAAAAGTAAATTAAACTTGATTTCATGCGAAGCAATCTTCGCTCCTGGAGAACATGAAAAAACAACAGATAGTAAAGGAGTGTTTTTAGCACAAGTTTAGCTAAACGTTTGCAAAATGAATGTGAATCACCTGACTAACGCCCTTCCACACGTTGATGTGAGGAAGTCGGCAAAAAAGCAACAAAAATTCCCCCGTTTGTTGAGTCCACGCATCGTCTAACTCACGATTCTGCCTCAAGGCACCGTGTCGAACGCATTTTCTGCGTGAATCGAGTGTCCCGTATTGTTAAACAAATTGATAAACACATACGTTTTTTTATGGCGCATTAGTTGTTTAATTTTTCTGACTATTTATAGAGCAGAGACGCAGAACGAAAAATGTAGACTGCGAAAGAGAGGCGATAATGTTTCAACAGCTCTTCTAATTTCGCTTTATCTATACGGATGAATATTATTCGAGCAATGGTCGTGTGTTATTTTTTCTATTATGATTTAGTTTATTCGCTTACAATAATATTTGTCACAAGGCATAGAAGGCAAGTTATGCTAATTGATATGCAAAATGATCTGAGCATTTTTGGGCGCACTCCTCACTGAAAATACGTTTTGGGGTTTTCCGATACCGAAAGTGTTTGTTTTTTAACGTCCATCGTATCTGCGTGTTCACGCGCAAACTCAACACCGTGAACGCACTATTAAACTAAATAGTTAATCTTTATGAGTTTCAAAAATTATGAGACCTTCACTCTTCCCGGGTCGATCTGCGTGTTGGAACCTCAAAGCTCTGCACTATTATAGAGGGACCCTCAGTCAAGTACATTTTTTATAAACATTGTGATCAATGAGTCTAATATATTATCGAGAGTTTCTTCAAATATGAATAGTACACACAATGTGAAACACTTTTTATAATATGATGGAGTACGGTGTTTATTTAGTGTAATTTACCTCTAATCTCTGCTGCGAAGAAATATGCGCAAAATTAACACTCTACTCTCCTACGAATTATACATATTCGGAGAAGCGATAGAATTTTTCTTCTCAACTGAAACTGGGTTTCTCCAACAACTAGTTTGCTAATTAATATATGTATATTTTTTTGGCGAGAACAAATACTCGTATTTTCCAGTTGAAAGGCGCAAATATTAAAAATGTTTTACCAATTTTTTTTAAAAACGTATCCAGCAATTTGTCTTCGAAATGAGGTTACTTGAAATATATTCTCTAAAAGGCCTCTCTTAGAGCGTGATAGCCAAGTTCTTATATACACTGTTTAAAATGATACCATCAATTTACTCACTTTTCTGTAATAATTTTTGTTTTTTCAAACCATTACCAATTTTTTTTTAAATCTCTCATCTGAATTAAATATCTACATTATTAGCGACAGTTCGTATACTTTATTGTATTCCATGAATACATGCTTCAAATGAATGTTTATTTTGGAAGGTTTTCATGAGAAAAATTCCACCCTATTTTCTGGAAAATGAGCGTCAAATTGCGATTGTTTTCAGAATTCTTCAAACCTATTTTCTTACAAATGGCACAATTTTTTTCATTAATAATATTGGGTATGGATAGCAACTAAATTGCCCTTTGAATAATATTGAACACGACTTTCTGAATTATACCGTTTTGATTTTCTCAATAATAACAACTAAATTTTTCAGAAATATTACCTGAAAAATTTAAATTGGTAAATTGTTTAGACACCATTTATTGCAATTGTGCGGTTTTCTCTCCATAAGATAATGTTCAAGGATATTTTCACGATAACAGAAAATTATGTAAATTGAAGTTTTCAAAATTTACCACATTTTTAGTAATTTTAAACGTAAATGATAACAGACGATCCCCATGTTCATTCAATAAAGAATTGCACTATTTGAGCAGGTTTTACCTGTCCTTGTATTTTGAAAGTCGTATTTCTGGTCTTGACCATCTAGGGAACTGAAAAATGAAGAAAATGAAAGAACATGTTGATTATTGGTGGAAACAGATTGGAGCTAGCTGAGGGCGTGAAAACCAGAAAGCTACCTACTCGGACATATTAGAAAACTAACTAGAGTATGAGCAGAAGCCTTGCGCACCAATTCTTTTGCTACCGACAGTTTTAAATTTGCTCCTACTTTCAAGGGCAAAATTTATGAAACCTACACAAGATAAATATGTGTTCTACCGAATTACAGAGATATATCCTGGTCAACAGGCAGAAAGATAAAAATTATAAAAACATCAATTAAATTGATTTCTGTTCATCTAAATAAGCTTATAAAACTGCAGTTATTTTGGACAATCCACAACACAGAAAACCCTAAACTTTTCCTTTATTTAAGTAAAAAAAAAAACGTAACTGTGAAAGTGAACGCATTAAGAGTGTCCATTTCCGATTTTCGTCTCATTCTTAGTTGACTTGCATTTCTCATTTGTCATTAGAATAATTCAATATAAGTCACATTATATCATGGCTAAATACTCTAGGAACGACAGATGTCCAGTTTCATGTTTAAACCCACTGGCAATCCTGATACCTTCTGAACACACATCTCCCTAAATGTCTATGTGCTATTTATATTAGTTAACTAGTAAACTCAACGCCTGGGTTGATCTATTATCTTATTCCTTAGCTTTCGTAATTAGAAAGGAGGTGGATTTATTATATTTATTTAATCAAAATTTCTTGGAAATCGGGTTAGAATTGGACACTATGTAGATTAAATGTTAGTGGCATATATATGTACCGGTAAAATTTTTCCTGTGCTGTGCACTACAGATGCTTATAGGGGTATATTTCATTTAAAACAGATTTTGTGTCAAAACCTTTCGTTGTTCCATTAGAATCTGCTTTTATTGTTAGTTATTTAATTGATTAGAAGGAGAGTTGTGACAGTTTTTTGTTGTTTTTTTCTTCTGCAAGACAAATTCTTGTATAATGTAGGATAGTTTCTTTAGAGAGTTTTTAAAACAAGACAGAGAAAAGTGAAAACAAGATGTACAATGCTACTCTTACTTCTTCGTAACATGTCATATTTACTTAACTATTTCTCCTCGTGAAAGTAAAGCTAGGTTACAATATGTTTTGCACAAAAATGTAACCTTTTCATTCCAAGCTTACTTCTCCAGAATTTGATCAACAACAGTTATAAGGAAATGAAATTAAATTGCATATTTAGAATTTTAGGTCATTAATGCATTTATTTTCACCACACGTTTCAGATTGTTTAGGGCACAAATATTTCGTCTCCTGTTAATTTGAGACAATGTGAGAGAGATTCCACGTTTTGGAATGTACTACATGACTTGGAATTAATCAACAGAAAATAAAAACGTTTTAATTCGAGGGGGGGGGAATTTGGAGTCTAATTTTAGTATCATAAATGTGCTGAGTTTCACTCAGAGAAAATCAGTTCAGGACCATGGGGTTGATCATTCCGGCTGAAAGATAAGAGTATTAGAATGTGACGAGACAATTTGAAATACGTATTTAATCATTGGCGTTATTTACATGTTAAATACACTAAATATTATCTCACCACCACATCTTTCTGGCCTGTGTGCCAGGAGCAAGTGCAACAGATTGTTCTTATGACAAGCTTGCATTGTAAATTATTAACAAAAGAAAAAAAATTTAAATCAACAATGCCTGTCATGTAACAGAACATAGGCACAAACTGTTCAGAAGAAGTGTGTAGATGTGATTGTGATGTAACCGTTTAAATAAATGTGATTGAACTAGCAAGCCCTGCGTTTACATACATACAGTATTTTGAGAGCATGGCGAACCTGCAAAACTTTTATTTTTAACCTTACACAATGATCAAATTGCAATGATACTGACCATCTTGAGTCTATGATGACAATTGAATCTAATCTAAGTAATATACGCTATGGAGTGGAACAAATTGCCAGACTATTTGTTCTCAATCTAGTTAGTTTTCGAGATTTCGTTGTGTCTCAGGCCAGCTTTTCACATTTGCCTCATCCTCTTGACCCAGCTGTCAACCACCACCGCAAATTAAAATTCTTTAAAATCATTTAATATTACTGTCATGAAGTATTTTGAAGCTCTTTTTCCCAGCAAAGTTCAAGAAAATTCAATTGGAAATTATCTTTGGAACACAACTTCAATCTGCAATGCACAACCAAGGTATGTGTAAAATTACCAATGCAATTAATGGGCACAAATTTGCTCTGGTAATATAAAATAGTAATGGCTTGGAGAGCATATTCATTTAATATAATTATTTTTTTTAAACAAAAAAGAATTTCTGTACAGAGCGTTGAGGAATTCTCTGTAGGGGCATCTGACTGTATAACAAGTTCTGACAACTTCAACATCCTCGATGAGAAAAAATAATTTGCTACTTCGACAACGAATTCTATTCTTCGACATAATGTGATATTAACTCATATTCATATATAATACTGACATCTTGTGTGAATAACTGAGAAAATGCAAGGAGGAATTTTTACAACAAATTGCAATCGACGATCAAATATCGTATAAATAAAAATGTTGCATTTGATCCAAACTAAAAAAAATCATCCACAGTAGATATGCAGAGAATGTAGCGTTAAACGCAAAATGCTATATAATTCATTGCCCCAGGCACAAAAGGCTTTGTGCTAAGTGTAAAATTTTAGGCGAAGGCAAAGTTCGAGGGGTGGCAAAAAGATCTGGTGGAACAATAATGGTGAATAAATTCTTTCATATTATATAAATTTTTAAGAAATTATTTGCATGTTGAAATATATGATACTTTTGATAAGGCTGTTAAAAAATGTTTATTTTCATCGATCTAACTCTATATGTTAAAGTGTAGTCACTTGAATGTTAATTTTTTATGATTAAAGGTAGGCACAATGGTAGAATGCGTGAATACTGCATACTAAAAAAAACAACAGGAATAGAGGAACTATATGTAATTTCTGTGCACATCAACATATATTGATTTAAACACTGATTGATTTCCGCAAACAAAAACAAAAATGAACACACAAACTATTAGTAATGTGATAAATCAAACTTATATTTGTCCATAAATATAGTGTGTCCAATTTTTAAACAAAATACTTAGATCATACAACTTTTTTCCTGGTGATATTTAAATCTAGAAACATATTACATAAAAAATGTGAATATTTTTTTGGGTGACAAAGGTGGAAACGAAAGTTTAATACTATATAATGGCATATGCTTGCGCGCTGCCCAGCTATGTTACTGTTCTGTCCGATAAACCTGTATGAGGTAGCCACAGCCTTTTCTACACAATTCTTGGTTTATCACCAAAAGAGCTCTTGACAGTGATCCCGCAGATTCCTTAGAGAAATAGTGTGTTAACAATGACAGAATTATGCAGACAAGTAAAACCCTCTAGTTTTGAAGAACAAGTGAACAAAATTTTGTTAAAATCAGAATAAAGCCGTGGATGATTGTAAATATATGATAATAGTATGAATATATATAAAGAAAACCTTGAAAGTAAGAGAAAATAACAGACTATTGAAGAAGAAGTTATACTAACTACATAATAATGCTATGACTATAAAAATATTATCGACCTTTCAATTGAAAATAAACCCGCATTGTCAATCTGTTCAGCCATTCTAAAGAATGACCATACACAAAAAATTGTAAAAAACCATTGCATATCGTTTTGTGCTCTTCTAAAGAAGCATGAAAATTACGAATATTTTGAAAATCACAAGCAAATTGCTTCTATTCTTCTAAGTGAGATGATAAATTAAATGTATCAGGCAAATGTATACGCTTTGTGTGCTATTATTAATAGCAAAAATAAAGATTCTTTAATACTAGCATATGAACTTGTATGCTTTAAAATTTTAAAAAATAATAGCATTTGCTCAGAAGATATGTCAAGGTAGAATGTGACTAGATCTGACTAAGTCTTATCAATAACTATAAAAGCAACGCTTTCATGCAGAAAGCAATATAAAACTATTTTACACACAAACAACCTTACCAATATGAATCACTTCTTTCCATAAGACACCAACGTTTTTTCCATTTCTAAATTCGGTTCACTTAAAGACATCTTTAGCCAAAGAATTTTCATTATAACTTTTCAAATTATTTCTCTCCTGAGTGTCTTCTATCAACACGTAGCGGTATTCAGCAGATGAAGCAACAGAAGGAGGTGATGAGCCCTGAGACCATTCCAGAGGCATTCAGGAATCCAATGAATTGTCAGCTCTGCATCACTCTCAATGGACAGGTCAATGCTCGTATCAGTCAGATTCAAATAGGTGACGCTTCTCGTTCATCTTCTGACCGAGTTGGACTTGGTTGTAACGGCACTGACTCTCGTTGATCTGGTTCTTGACATTTCTATCACATCTTTCAACTTTGCAAGTCATTGGTCGACTCGATAACATGCAACTGGAGCCCCACTTTCATATGGAAGAAAAGCAGCTTCCTCTCGTTTTTGAATGCGTAGAAGTGATCTTTTCTCACCAACCTTAAAACCACAAAAATATAAGAGAAGCACGTGAAATCGGTCTGGAACATTTAAAGAAACTAAGAAAATCTAAAAAGGAATGTAACCACTTACTGTTTTCATTGTACACTGGAGTCCAACACCTTTGATTTGCTAAAGATCTTTGCAACTTCTAAGAAAGTTTTAGCTGAGTTTTCACGTTAACTGAACTTCCTCGCAAGGTACACAAAGTCTATTACCCACTTGAGGCATTCATACTGAAACATCTTCAAGATAACAAATAGGGTTTCTTCATTTTTCTTGGTTGAATATATAACTAAATAACAGATTGTTAAAAATTAATAACTGTATATACACGGATAATATATTGGGGTAAGAAAACTGAAGTGTAGAAAGAGAGAGTGTGTTTATATACAGAAAATCACAATAATATTTATGCAGGCGTATTTCATGAATCTACAAAGGGTGCCTTCACGCATGCTATCATTCCAATTTAATGTGGTATCAACTATCGTATCATATTGCCTACGTTTCATTTATGGTTTTCACAATTTTAAAGGAAACGGTGTAAAAACAATTCCTGGGAGAAGCTCATGAATATTTTTGCTACACAGGCGAATGTGTGTAAACTGGTACTCCGTGACTAACAAATGACAATTGAAAAGTTATTATTTTTGGATGAGATTTTGAAAACATCAAGAATATATTGTGCTGAATCGCTTAAACATAACTTTAACAGAAAAGAGTATAGTTTCTTTGAATGTTGAGGTGTAATATATATCAGTCGTGTTTCACATCTCTTTAAGGGGGAGCTATTTTCATATATTTGATGTCCAACTATAATTATTAGGAAGCATGCCCACTTCACTAGATTTTTCATTCGAGCAATTCATCACTATCTATAATACGTTTTAAGATCGCAATAAATAATTTGGTAATATTGGCCATTGAGAATCAACTGATGACAAAACAAACTAGTAGTCCTCTCAAGGAATGACTTAGTCTATTAATGCCTTAAGCCTTAGCTTCTGTTTCTCTCCCATACTCTTCTTATAGGTTTACGGAAACTGAGAGAACGTTAAACTCACACACTGAACTTGAATAAAGCACTTAACTCAAGAAGGACCTACTTCACTTGTTCTGCTCTTTTCTCTCTCTCTCTAATAGTTTAATATGAATTGAAACGTGCCTGTAAGAATATTGATAGAACACGTACCATTCTCTTCTTTATCTTACACCAGTCAAAATTTTATTAATAAAATTTGAAGCATCTTTTTGCAAACTAACTCACCAATTGGCAACACACTTTA
>BOPP01000299.1:306507-320207 GCA_017312745.1 Gryllus bimaculatus | reverse complement strand
TTGGCATGACATTCCAAATTCACTTGTTTGCATTTTTTGCAAACACTTGTGAATTGGGAAACGTCCCTTTCTGATTGCACTCTGTTGCGCATGATGCGAGAGTTATGTTAGAGGCTCAGAAAGTGATTCTGTCAGCATGCAGTCCATATTTTCAGGTGTGATTGTATTTTAAACATAACATGCATTCGTATATATGCAGCAACTAGCATAGTAGTTGAATCTTTATGTCAATATACTGTAATAGGTTTTGTAAGCTGTCATTTGTTACATTGCCTCTGAGATATATTCTGAAAGCATAAGTCGAAGGCTTAACTCTGTAGTAAAATATCGTGTTTCTAGAGGCTACAACACGTAGTTTTATCAATTGTTGAAGTATATGAGAGTTTAATTATAATTTGGACTCTTTTGGTACATTGAAAATCATAATTATTTAGATCCATTGTGGGTTTTTAACGGGAAAATTATTTTGTTTTGTGGTATTTTTTACTTTATGGACGTATGTAGTGTAATATAAGTGAATGATAAGTGTGAAATTCTGCGGAGAAAATCATATTCAAATTTCTCTAAGAAAAAAGCATGTTTTGGTGTGCGTGCTGTGTACAGGAAAGTAGTGAGTTTTCAAACACTGAACTAGTGAAGCAAACACTAACATCTAAACTAATAACAGAAATCATCTGCTGATTTTGAAAACAAATTATGTCCAAATTTCCGAGGTGTGTTTATAGGTTAGGAATAAAGATTTTCAAAAATGTCTCCAAAAATTTTCTTAAATACCTGTGAAGATATTACTAAATCCCTGTGATAAACTATGATATATGCACCATGTTGATGTTTCGATTTGTTGTGTTTTCGAAGAACGATTAAGACCATATTATTTTGCTGCGCTCTTTATCCAACATTAAGTATTTACATTAGGGAATTTGGGCTTGTTGACGCTCCTTGCGAGTTTCGCATATCTCTGAGAATAATTTCCTACATATTTTCTTTGAAAATAGTGATTTATTTTTCGTGACAAATGTAACTCAAAAGTGGTTCCAATTTCAAGTATAGCCCATTTTGCAAAAATGCTTCAATTTTATTAATAAAAACATTTGACTGGTGTTATAAAGAAGAAAATGGAAAAGTACGTGTTCTATATATTCTTAGCAGGCACGTTTCAATTCATACTTAAACTAATTAGGAGAGGGAAAAGAGAACAATGTGAGTAGGTCCTTCTTGAGTTAAGTGCTTATTCAAGTTCGGGTAGTTGAACGTTCGGTAACTGCTCTATCTGCGGAACTCTATAGAAGAGTATGGGAGAGAAACAGGAAAGCTAAGGCTTAAAGCATTAATAGACTAAGTCTTCTTGAAGGACTACGTAGTTTGTTTTGTCATCATTGATTCCAATGGCCAATATTACTAAATTATTTATTGCATCTTAAAACTGTATTATAGATAAGTGATGAATTTGCTGAATAAAAATCTAGAATAAAGTGGGCATGCTTCCTAATAATTTATGGTCACATCAATATATGAAAATAGCTCCCCCTTTAAAGAGATGTGAAAACGCTGGATATAAACAGCTCAACATTCATAAGAAACTATATCTCTTTCTTTAAAGTTATGCTTTAAGGCATCAGCACAATATTTCTTTGATGTTTTCACAAATTATCCAAAAATAAAACTTTTCATGTCATTGTCAGCTCGAAGATCCAGTTTACAACGACCATTAGCGCTTGGTTACACAAAATATTCATGAAGAGTTCTCCCAGGAAATTGTTTTTACACGTTTCCTTCTAAAAATTTGGTGAATACCAACATAATGAATAGTAGTGCATATGATACGATAGTTATACCACATTAAATTGGAATTGATACGTACGGAAGCACCCTTTGTAGATTCATGAAATAGTCTCAAAATATTATTGTGATTTTGCGTGATTATAACACACTCTCTCTTCTCTACACTTCAAAGTTTTCTTACCCCAATATAGTTATCCTGTATATACATTTATTAATTTTTTAACAATCCTGTTATTTAGTTATTATATATCAAACCAGGAAAAATGATAGAAACCCTATTGTTATCTTCGAAGATGTTCAGTATGGATGCCTCAAGTGGGTAATAGACTTTGTGTACGCTTGGAGAAGTTCAGTTACGTGAAACTAGCTGAAAACTTTCTTAGAAGTTGCAAGATCTTTAGCAAATCAAAGGTGTTGGACTCCAGTGTACAATGAAAACAGTAAGTGTTACATTCCTTTTTAGATTTCTTAGTTTCTTTTAATGTTCTCAGACCGGATTTCACGTGCTTCTCTTATGACTTTTTGTGGTTTTAATGGTGGGAGAAAAGATCACTTCTACGGCATTCAAAAACGAGAGGAAGCTGCTTTTCTTCACATTGAAAGGGGGCTCCAGTTGCAGTTATCGATGTCGACCCAATGACTTGCAAATGAAATTGATAGAAATGTCAAGAACCAGATCAACGGAGTCAGTGCCGTTACAACCAAGTCCATTACCTCGGTCCAGAAGATGACGACGATAGCAGTCACACATTTGAATCTGACTGTAACGAGCATTGACCTGCCCATTGAAGATGATGCAGAGTGGACGATTCATTGGATTCTGATGGCCTCTGGAATGGTCTCCAGGGCTCATCACCTCCTTCTGTTGCTTCATCTGCTGATACGACTGGACGTTGATGAAGACAACAGGAGAGGAATAATTTTGAAAAGTTATAATGAAAATTCTTTGGCTAAAGATGTCTTAAGTGAACCGAATTTAGAAATGGAAAAAACTGTTGGTGTCTTATGGGAAAGAAGTGATCATATTGGTAAGGTTGTTTGTGTGTAAAATAGTTTTATATTGGCTTTCTGCATGAAAGCGGTTGCTTTTATAGTTATTTGATAAGACTTGTCAGACTTAGTCACATTCTACCTTGACATATCTTCTGAGCAAATCTATTTTTTTAAAATTTTAAAGCATACCAAGTTCATATAGCTAGTATTAAAGAATCTTGTATTTTATGCTTAAATAATAGCACACAAAGCTATACATTTCCTGAATACATTTAATTTATCATCTCACTTAGAAGAATAGATAGCATATTGTCTCTGTGATTTCAAATATTCGTAATTTTCGATGCTTCTTTTAGAAGACACAAAAACGAATGCAATGGTTTTTTACATTTTTGCGTGGCTATGGTTCATCTTTAGAATGGGCTGAACAGATTACAATGCGGGTCTTATTCAATATGAAAGGCGTAATTTATATAATTCTGTATGATATATGTATTATTATAACTTCTTCTTCAAGTTAGATCTTATTTTCTCTACTTTAGGTTTTCTTTTTTATATCATATTATTCGTATTTTACAATTCCATCACGGCTTTATTCTGATATCTTAACAAAATTTTGTTCACGTTGTTCTTTCAAACTAGAGGGTTGTTACTTCTGCATAATTCTGTCATTGTTAACACACTATTTCTCTAAGGAATCTGCGGGATCACTCTCAGAGCTTTTTGGTCGATAAACCAAAGAATTGGCAGGAAAGGCTGTGGCTTACCTCATACAGGTTTATCGAGACAGACATAGTAAACATAGCTGGGCAGGGCAAGGCATATGCACATTATAATAGAAAACTTCTGTCACGCTTTTGTCACCAAAAAAATATTCACATTTTTTAATTAATATGTTTCTAGATTTTCCAAATATCCCAGGAAAAAAGTTGATATGATACTAGTGTGATTTGTTTAAAAATTGGACACTATATTTATGACAAATATAAGTTTGATTTCACATTTACTAAATATTTGTGTGTTCCATTTTTTTTTTTTTGTTTCGGAAATAATTCAGTGTTTAAATCATATATGTTGAGTGCACGAAATTACATATAGTTCCTCTTCTGTTGTTTTTTTTAGTAATGCATATATTCAGGATTTACGCTATGTGTCCTTTTAATTCATAAAATTAACATTCGATGACTACATTTAACATATAGATAGATCATGAAAATAAAACATTTTTAAACAGCTTATCAAAATCAGTGTATTTCAACATGAATAATTTCTTAAAATTTAATATTGTAAAGAATTTATTCACATTATTTTCCACAGATCGTTCTTTGCCACCCCTCGTAATTTTGCCATCCTAAAATTTTAACTTAGCACAAAGCCTTTTGTGCCTGGGGCAATGAATTATATAGATTTTGCGTTTAAGACGCAATCTCTGCATACTCACTGTGAGTATGATTTTTTTAGTTTTGATCAAACTCAACATTTTTAATTTTAACTATTGTGATTCGTCATTTGCAATTTTTGTAAAAATTTCCTTGCATTTTCTCAGTTATTCACACAAGATGTAGTATTATATAATGAATATGTGTTATATCACATTATTGCAGAAATAGAATTCGTCTCGAAGTGCAAATTATTCTTATTCTCATCAGTGAGATTAGAAGTTTCAGAACTTTGTTATTACAGTCAGATGCCCCTACAGAGGAATTCCTCAACCTGCTGTACAGAATGTCTTTTTGTTGTTTAAAAAAAATAATTATAAAATAGAATATCTCTCAAGCCATTATCATATTTATATTACAAGAGCAATTTGTAGCCATTAATTGCAATTGATAATTTCTATAACATACCTTGGTTGTCATTTGCGAGTTGAATTTGTTCCAAAGATATTTCCAATTGAATTTTCTCTGAACTTTGCTGGGAAAAAGAGCTTCAAATATCTTCATGAACAGTAATATTAAATGATTTAAGAATTAATTTGGAGGTGAGTGACAGTGGACATGGCGTAAAGAGGATGAGGCAAAATGTGAAAAGCTGGCCTGAGACACAACGAAATTCGGAAAACTTAACTGAGTGAGAACTCTGGAATTGAAAAATATCGGGCAATTTTTCCACTAGTATACTCTACTGTAGATTAGATATCATTGTCATCATAGACTCAAGAGTCAGTATCATTGCAAATTTGATCATTTGTGGTTAAAAATAAAGTTTTTCAGGTTTGCCGCCAATGCTCTCAAAACTACTGTATAGTATGTAACCAGGGCTTGCTAGTTCAATCACATTTATTTAAACGGTTACATCACAATCACTTCAACTTCTCTGACAGTTGTGCCCATATGTTTCTGGTTACATGACAGGGCATTGTTGATTTAAATTTTTTCTTTTTCTATGTTAATAATTTACGATAGCCTATGCTTGTCAATAAGAACAACTGTTGCATTGCTCCTGGCACACAGGCCAGAAAAGATGTGGTGTGAGATTAATATTTAGTGTAAATTTAACATGTAAATAACGCCAATGATTAAATACATATTTCAAATTGTCTTCACATTATACTCATTTTCTTTTAGCCCGGAATGATCAAACCCCATGTCCTGAAAACTGATTTTTCTTGTAGTGAAACTCAGCACAATTTGATTATAGTACAATTAGCCCCCCCCCCTCGATATGTCGAATTAAACAGTTTTTTATTTTCTGGTTGATAATCCAGTCATGTAAGCTAGCATTCACAAAATCGGATCTCTCTCACATTGTCTAATTAACAGGGAGACGAATATTTGGTGCCCTAAACAATCTGAAAACTGTGTGGTGAAAATAATGCATTATGACCTAAAATTCTAAATATGCAATTAATTTCATTTCTTTATAAACTGTTGATTGATCAAATTCTGTGAGAAGTAAGCTTGGAATGAAAAGGTTACATTTTTTGTGGCAAAACATATTGTAACCGTAGCTTACTTCACGAGGGAGAAATAGTTGAAGTAAATATGAACATGTTACAGAAAGATAAGAGTAGCATTGTACATCTCTGTTTCATTTTCTCTGTCTTGTTTTAAAAACTCTAAAGAAACTATCCTACATTTTGACAAGATTTGTGTCTTGCAGAAGAAAAAAACAACAAAAACTGTCACAAGCTGCTCCTTCAATCAATTAAATACTAATCATAAAAGAGATTCTAATGGAACAAAGAAAGGTTTTGACACAAATCTGTTTGATAAAATGAAATATACCCCTATCACAGTCAATCTCGATTAGGCACACACAGGAAAAATTCACCGGTCATATCATATGCCTACAACATATTAATCCTACATAGTGTCCAATTCTAACCTACGATTCTCCAAGAAATTTTGCTTAAATAAATATATAGAATCCCCCTCCTCTTCTAATTAAGAAAGCATAGGAAAAATAAATGTCATCCAACCCGGCTTGAGATTTACTAGTTAACTAATAAAATAGCCATAGCATTTAGGGAGATGTGGTCAGAAGGTCAGGATTGCCAAGTGATGTTAACATGAAACTGGAAATTCTGTAGTTCCTAGAGTATTTAGCTGATATAGCTGGCTTTATGAATTATTCTATGACAAATGAGAAATGAATTACACTAAGAATGAGACGAAAATGGAATGACACTGCTTAATGCTTCAGCTATTCACATTACTTTTTTTTTTTTATTAAATAAAGGAAAAGTAAGGGTTTCTGTGTTGTGTGATTTCCAAAATAACTAGCAGTTTTATAAGCTTATTTAGATGAACAGAAATCAATTTAATTAATTTTTATAATTTTTATCTTTCTGCCTGTTGACCAGGATAATCTCTGTAATTCGGTAGAACCATCTATTTTCTGTGTGTAGGTTTTCATAAAATTTTGCCCGTGAAGTAGGGCAATTTAAACTGTCGGTAGCATAAAGAATGTGCGCAGGGCTTTCTCCATACTCTGCTCTAGTTTTCTAATATGTGAGTTAGGTAGCTTTCTGGTTTTTCACGCCCTCAGCATAGCTCCATCTGTTTCCACCATAATACACATTTCTTTCTACATTTTCTTCATTTTTCATTCCCTAGATGGTCAAACAGAAATACGACTTATCAAAATACAATGACAGCGTAAAACCTGCTTCAACATGTGCATAATTCTTTATAATAGGAACATGGGGAATCCCGTCTTTGTCATTCAAATGTTACAAATATACCTCAAAAATGTGGTAAATTTTGAAAAGCTTGCATATTATCACATAATTTTCTGTTATCGATGAAAATATCCTTGAAATTAATTTTATAGAGAAAACCGCACCAATTGCAATAAATGGTCGTCTAAAACAATTTACGACATTTAAATTTATCAGTGATAATATTTTGAAAAATTTGATTGTTATGTTTGCTAGAAAATCAAAAGTATAATTCGAAAGTCTGTTAATATTATTCAAGGGCAATTTAGTTGCATATCCATACAATATTATATAACTGAAAAAAATTGTGCATTTGTAAGAAAATAGTGCGTTTGAGAATTCTGAAAAAATGCATATTTTGACGCTCATTTTCCACAGAAAATAGGCTGGAATTTTTCTGTAAAACTTACTCAAAATAACATTCTTTTGAGCATCTGTAATTCATGGAATACAATAAGAGTATATGACTGCCTAATAATGTAGATATTTAATCAGTGAAGATTTAAAAAAAAAATTGGTAAGGGTTTGAAAAAAACCAAAAATTATTACAGAAAAGTGTTGTAAATATGGTATCTTTTAAACAATGTATATAAGAATTGGGCTATCTCGCTCTAAGAGAGCCTTTTAAGAGATTATTTCAAGTACTAATTTGAACACAATTGCTGGAACGTTTTTAAAAAAAATTGGTAAAAACATTTTTTAATATTTGCGCCTTTCAACTGGAAAATTACGAGTATTTGTCTCGGCAAAAAATATACATCATTATTAATTAGGCAAACTAGTTGTGGAGAACCCAGTTTCAGTTGAAAAAAATTCTATCTTCTCCGAATATTATAACTTCGTAGGAAGAGTAGAGTGTTAATTTTCGTATTTCTCGCATGATATTAAGCAGTAAATTAACTAATAAACACGTACTCCATCATTTATAAAAAGTGTTTCACATTGTGTGACATTCAATTTGTAAAACCTGAACCATAATTAGCTTGGATACAATGTTTTAAGAAATGTATTGCGAGGGTCCCCTATAATAGTCGCAGAGCTTTGAGGTTCCAACACGCAGATCGACCCGGGAAATGAAGTCTCATATTTTGAAACTCAAGATATACTATTTTAGTTTAATAGTCGTTCCGGTGTTGTTCGCGACCGCAGATACGATGACGTTAAAAAACAACACTTTCGGTATCGGAAACCCCAAAACGTATTTTCGAGTTGAGGAGTGCCCAGAAAATGCTAGATCATTTTTGCATACATTACATAACTTCCATTAGCTACACTATATATGTAGTAATAGAAATCATAAAAACAGCACC
Organism: Gryllus bimaculatus; assembly: GCA_017312745.1. Lineage (NCBI taxonomy): Eukaryota > Metazoa > Arthropoda > Insecta > Orthoptera > Gryllidae > Gryllus > Gryllus bimaculatus. The sequence continues at coordinate 311,960 of BOPP01000299.1, read as the reverse complement.
ACGTGATATTCATCGGATAGAGAAAAGGAAAATAGAAAGGAGCTTAGAACGCACAGACAGATTTCGGATCATTTTTTAATGTTATCTAGAACAAAAGAATATCGAACAGGAAAATTATTTCTAACTCAATTTTAAGATTCTTGAAAACTTATAAAAATAGTATTTTAACATTAAGGTCAATTGAAGACATACTGGAAGTCAAATATAAAGCCCTGTATTTCTAAAAAAAAAAGTGGAGTTCTGTACTTGAAATTTCATTTGTTAAATTAAAATTACTTAACATACTGTTAATCATTCATGGTTATTTTTATGCTGTTATATTTATTATAATAAATTATATTTATTATAATAAAAATAATCAGTAATATTAATTTCATTTCAGTGTTGCTTCACTTCATTTAATTAATTATTAATTCTCAGTAAAAATCTTCTTAAATCATAATCGTCATGTAACGACGATATCTTTAGCTGAATTATTTAACTGTGGCCCATGAAGTCATGGTAGTTGAGCAACTTGAGACTTCACAGATTCCTTGCTGGGTGACTGTCTGGGAACCCCAGTGAGTAATGGTGCCAAACCCTGGTCGAAGGGATAAAAGACTATTACTGCAGACACAATGAGACAAAAACTTAATAAACAATTTCTCCACATATACTTGGTCAATGCCAAGAAAGGCTAAGAGTTGAAAAAGAAGTAAAATAAGCAGTTTGATTTGATTTCAGAATCTGACACCAAACATCTCAAGATGGCCTTGCCTTAAATAAATAGTTAGAAAGAGTTTGGTACTCTATAGTACACATCTTAAGTCAAGATTTTCTCCTCCTCTTTTTTATTCTCCCCACCAACAGTAACATATGGTCTTTTTACAAAGGCTTTGTAGTGATTGAGAGACATTTTGTGATCTATTCAAAAGGTTAGAATAAAGAAGGATGAAAGTTTAGGATTGCTTTAAAGGTCTTTACCACCTCTGAAAATGATCTGAATCTAAAAATAAGACTTATGTACACAATCTGCTTCAGTTTTTAATGCTTTATAATTTTAAGAATCAGCTGTAACTGTAATGCAGAAAATGTCGTTAGATGGAATGCATGACAGCTTGTTAATTCAGCATCAGTAAGTACATGAAAATCTTCAAATGCCTTTTCTATAAACTGATTTTTCAATGTTTTGATAGTTTTTTCACGAGGACTTGCAATAGGTAATAATAACCTATAAATAAATAAGTAATTTAGTAGAATAAATAATGTTAAATATAGGAAAGGCATACTTTATCATTGCTGCACATATACATCTTTTACAGCCACTACACTTAATTTTTCTCGCACACTTCAAATCTCAGAAATTCTTTTTTCACCAGCCCTGTATTTCAGGTACATACGTCCAAGATGAACTTATTTGTAGCTTATTCACTGCACTTACAGGTGCAGCAGAAAGGATGAAGACTATGATGCAAAATGTACTTCTAGCATAAAAAATACCTTGGTAATTTTGTGCTGGTCTCACTCAAGTATGCTTCATGTAAATCATGGGGGCTGATGTCCAGAGCCTTGACTCTAACTTAGGACTACGTAAGTGAAGCAAGTCAACTTGGTTACAGTACAAGTAATTTTGAATAAAAATATATTTGACCAGGGGCATTTCCCATAGTTTGTTTTGGGTTGTCTTTACTTACTTTTAAGTATAAAACACAAACAGTACAAAAAGTACACGGTGACGCAAGCAAAATGACCCCGCTAATAATGTATAACCACCTTCTGGTCTCAAGGAAAAATTGTTATTACATATCTCCTGTCTTTTAGAAAAGCTAAGACTAATGGTACATAAGCTGTTACCCATAAAACGAGACCTTTTTGGATATACTATTATATTTTTGGAGGACACTCATCCTTCATATCACAGATTATCAGAAATATTAGAATTTGTAGCCCAGGAATCCAAGTCGTTATACTTGAAATTTAAAACAATCAAGTACTTTACCAGATTTTAAACCAATATACATAAAAATGCATATTTTTTTTTAACTATCAGGAACTAATCAATATGGATGGTAAGTGTTCAAAAGAAATTTCATATACATGTAATATAACCAACTTGATTACATAGAAATTATACCCAACAGTAAATAAAATTCTCTCAATGAAATTTAAAATATTATTCTAAATCTTGGATTAAAAAAAAAATTTAGGCAAACAAATCACAGCAAAGTTCATATACTGAATATTGAAAATATCAAAACTCCATTTTAAACACATGCTTGTCACAAATAACAGACTCAAGATGAAGTTAAAAGCTATCACTTTAGAGGACAAATAGACATTGCAGTAAAACAATATGTAAATGCTTATTATATTAATAGCAAAGATTATCTTCTTAAACATTTATATTACTGTTCTAGAGAGGGCATGAGGTCCTGCAAACAATTTTCACAGTACATACTATAATAACAATATTTATTTTACTGTTATATATTCAAAGAACTCACTTCAAAATCTTATATATTAAATTTCTCCACTAAATAATACTAATAAATAAAAAGTATTGGGTTATGTCCATTCTTAAGACACAAAAAAGTTATTAATTAACACAATGAGGTCAATAATTCAATGATAAATGAAACTGTATATTTGTTTCTAATTGTACAATGAATATTACTGTTCTTTGAGAACCATGAGATCTAAACAAAACTAATTTATGTCTGTAGACATCTCATGTTTCATAAAAAATAACTTAATGTTGTACTCTCATTAAATAACAAAAAATAACTTCCATTACCTTATTCATTAATTGAAAAAAAACACTAAGACTTACATTACTTCAAGACACTTACTAAGCATTACCTCTTGAAAACTTATGAAAACCATTCGAAACTCCAATACAACAAAAGATTAAGAATGGGCCAAATTCCTGGAGCACTTCGTGTGTAACACTACATTTTTGTCCACTATTTTACCATTACAGAGACAAATGCTATTCTAAATTAAATTTAATTAATACCTTTCAATCCACCAACACTTCCCTTTCAATGAGCCTCCACCCCTTATCCACCTCAAAATCTGTGTCTCAGATTCCCAGATTCCTTCGCTAACCCAAACTTACCGACCTGTCTCTCACGTACTTCAATAATTTGTCTTCCTTGAGATTGGGCATGCACAAGCAGGGCTAACAATGTGCGTTTTAATATTACTATACTAATAGTATACGTATTACTGGAGTATCTACAGTTACACAGGCCTCAGCGAGAGTATATTCAGAAGCCTCAGTGGCTGCGGCTCTAGTGGGTGGCGACATTACTATGCCAGACTATTTTACATCGTAATGAGGTTATGATGTATGTAACACATACTATTAACCAATTAGGTGCATTCGATACGCTGTGCGGTAATTTTGAATGTACCGTCCTTTTGGTTGCTCATTTACAATGTATTTTACGACTCTGTAGAAAATTTACGATATTCAGGTATGGAATTGATCTAGGTTAAAAATATAATACAATAAAATATACTAGCAATTTTATTACATATCGGTAATAAAAAAACAGTATTTCCCTTAAAAGAGAAACAATCACTCAATGGAATCCCAATAACCAATAAAATACAGATAACTGATTTTGTTAAAAATATCCATGAAATTGCAATAATAAATATTATTCAGATATTTTCATTACGTATGAACAACAATGAATAATGAATAGAAATCTTAATATCCAAAAAGTGGTGGCTCGTTCCTGTGAAGATAGGTGTGGAGGTAGTACACGAATAAAAAATTAATTATATCTCATAATCTTCATTATCTGTATAATCCTAATACCATCTTATTTATTTACTTATTCTCAACTAATCATTTAATAATCCAATTATATGTTCACGACAGTGGCGAATTCTCCGATACACCGCGAATACCGGCGGTATACCGAGTAATTCGAAATGTATAAGAAATGTTTCATCAGCAGGGTAATAAAGTAAAAAACTTGTTGAGATTTTGCACGCCTTTACTTCTTTGGTCCTATCTTCCATATACGGAAGTTAGGTGACCCATAACGGGTTTTCTTGGGATAAATTATTCAGGGTGGTTTCCCGTTGCCTTCCCTGATATGATGATGATGATAGGGGGTGAAAGGGCGAACACAATACAAACATGTCCGAGGCGGGACTCGAACCCGCGATCTTTCGGTACGAGATCGCTACGGCACTACTGCCTTAACGATCTCGGCCTCCGGATCAGCACGCCTTTACTACTGATCCGAAAATAGGTTTTGATCCCTGAAGCCAATCTGCCGCATCCGTCTGCGCTTAGAGGGAGAAGTTTCAAACAGTTAACAATACTGCCCAGAGAATTCGCTGGCGCAGGGTAGGCACCGCATGCAAACTGCAATAACGTTCGCCTACTCAACTTGCAAGGGGGAAGGGGGAGCTGGACGGTCGGTAGGCACCGCAAAATATCGCTGGTAAGCTTCGCTTCCCTCAAGTTTTTGTGCAAATGGCGAGTGTTCATGATTCAGAAGTTTGTGGTTTGTGTAATTGTATTATAGAACAATTATTAAGGATTGAATTTCACAGTATTGAGTTTTCAGAAAAGCTCAAAATAAAATAGAACTGTAAGTCCATACCAGAACTTCCAACTTTGAGTGTCTTGAAATGGCAAGACAGGAAGCGAGAGTACAGCAGTCAGTTCTATAGTTCTAATTATTCTCGACACAAACGGTCAACGAGTCTAAAATGAACAAACTTTTTTGTTGTTCGTGTCTTCCCTTTAGCAGTGATAAGTGAGGTAACGTTTGGTCGAAACAAAAATTCGACAATAAAGTTTCCCTTGCTAGTAGCTAGCAAGCATGAAAAGACAAGAAAAAAATACATTTTGTGAATTCACACTGTGTAATTTAGGTAATATCCGAGTATACTTGGAACTAAATGCTCAGAAAGCTCTACAAATTTTGAAACACAATGAAATGGTAAAGAAGAATAGACTGATACTTACAAGACTCACTCTGTCCTGCAGGAAAGCAAGAACAAGGTTTAAGGGGTCGCGATGAATGGAAAACATAGTTTAATAAAGGAAACTACACAGAAACATTAGATTTACTGTGCACATTTGACCAACATCTAAACGATCATTTGCAAAATGTAAGAACTTTCAGGGGTACTTCATCTGCTATCCAGAACGATTTAATCAAAGCTGTAAGAGGAGTTATGGTACATACAATTACAAAGAAGCTTGCCTCTGCAAATTTTGTGGTCATACGTTTAGACAAGTGTTCAGACATAATTATTAATCACAGCTCTCTACCAATTTGCGTTATGTGGACAAATCTGGTGAAGTTCAAGAAAGGTTCATTGACTTTACAGACGATGCGCTTTATAACGATGTTGTTACAACCACGAATGGTATTAATAATTATAATATATATATAGAGCTATTCGATAACAAATTATTATATTATTTTGGTCTTGACGCC
>BOPP01000299.1:239693-290856 GCA_017312745.1 Gryllus bimaculatus | reverse complement strand
AGCGCGCACCAGATGCACCAGTAGCGTAACGAAAAGAGCGCGGGCCCGTACGCAAAACGTGTATCCCCTTTACAAAGGTGTACAGCAAACACAAGTACTGTTAATATCTTAAATAATAAAAAAAATATCCTTCAACAAATTCATATTCATCAGTCTATGATTACTGCATAAGAAATCAATGTTTCTAACAGCAGGCCCTCTTTTTATTTAACTTCTGTCGCATTGCGGGTCCGAACGTTACGCTACTGAGCTGGGTTTAGGTTTACACTATCTGCAAAACAAAAACCTAGAGACTAGGTTTAGGGTCACATCCAGTAAAACGAAAATCCTAAGCGCACCTGAAGGGTTTTGTTTACACCATCGGGAAAAGAAAATATTCATTGGGCACTAGCCGGAATTAAGTTTAGACCATAGGAAAACAAAACCTCGTTGTGCACCTGCTAGATTTAGGTTTACAACACCGGGAAAACAGAAATCCAGTGCGCACCAGTTGGGTTTGGGTGTATGCCATCTGGAAATCAACGACGAAGTGAGGACAAGTTGCGTTTACAATGGTAAATCTGGTACATTGGTAAATCTTAAATGACGCATGCCATTTAGTGTAATTCCATTGGAAGTACTCAACCTCGAAACTTCCACCCCCACTCAGGGAGGCAGGTGTGCTTGTTAAACGTTCAGACCATGTACTCTTTGGTACAACGTTGAACGTTGTTAAACGTTCCAACCATTTATATACTCTTCGGTTCAGTCCTTCCTCTCACTTGGCGCCTGTGGGTGACAGTGGGGCACTGATCGCGCTTCCGTGAACTTGCGTTGAATTACAAAACGAGTGTATTGAAGACGCTTAGTGCCTCCCTAGTGCAGCACGCGGCAACGCAAAACTCTCATTAATCCGTGTATTCACTAATGAACAGTATCATTCACGCAATCCAAATTGAACTGAAACCATGCGAGTGTGAAGAAAGTATATCAAAATACTACTATTCAAATCTTGTGTAAGTGTATGTGAACTTTGAATGTGTATCAACAGGTAGCAATGTGATTCGATGCTCCACGTGAACCTAGGCGGCAGTGCATTAACTCTCACGTAAAGGTAAAAATTCAGTTGCGAAATTGTATTACCAAGGACACGTGAAATCTTCATTGTATCGGAAGTTTGCCATAATTAGTTGCCGTTCACTTCAAAACAAAGGAACTTGCCTACTGCATCAGCTCAAATACGTGTCTTGAAACTATATTCTGCTGAAAGTCAGAATCGAATCGGACCTTAGTTCAATTAAAGGTGCAGTATTATTATCCGAATAACATTTCTGTCTACTTGACAGCTCGAGGCGCGGTAGAGCGATGTTGTCACTTACTCAGGTGGCAGGCACGCGGTCGAGAGACCATCCTCGCATATTAATGCGAGAGCAACAGGAGAAGCAAGAAACAAATCAATGTTCTAACATATAGTACAAAATCAGTCGCACATCAATCTTACAAACATATAGTACTCTCACGTACGAAAGAAAAAGACACTATGGGCCGAATTCATAGTCGTCACTTATAGGATAAGCGAACCCTTAAGTGATAAGTGCTTTCTCAAAATAAGCGTTCACTTATTGGCGCTACCAATCACTAATAACAAGCAGATATGTAACAATATAATCTACGATTCTCATATAATTTCAATGACTATTTGACACCGGTATCATGTTAATATTTTACGAATCCCTAATAATAAGAAATGTTTGGTAAAAAATATAATCCATAAAACTCGTATAAAAATTTTAATGAATCTCTGCAATGTCTTGTGCATTTTCTACACATTATTTATGTGCATTATTGTATTGTAATATAATGCTTAACATCAGTTTCAATTGATTCCTCAACGTTAACTTTTGTTCTAGTATAACTAATGAACATAAAGTGGTGGTATGGTAACATGGTATGAACATAAGTCTGCCAATATTGGTAATGGATTATTAACATTTCATGTAATTGAAAATGTGAACCCCATATAGTATTAGCATAAATTCCATTTTACAACAATTTAAATTACTTCACTTGTTATTCATATTGCAAATTCATAATTACTTATAATAGGTCTTATAAATCAGAAATGAGTAAAATTTAAAAATTTGGGAAACATTCCTGAAAGGATGAAGTTGCATAACATCTTAATGCAACAAGAACTTTTAATAAGAGGAAATGGGCAATCCTCTTTTAGTCATTGGGACTTCGTCGATCATCGGCACAAGTGTATGCAGTACAGTAGTTTTATTGAAACGAAACCGCCTTCGGAATTGTTCGTCATTGTACATTTCCAATGGATTGCTCATACCTGTAATATATCTCTTTGAATTTCGCAGGATGTGTTGAGAATAAAACTCAAAATAATCTTTGAAGTCGTTTTCCATAACACGTTTCACAAATGATAGGTTTTACTGCTACACTATACAAACACCAGCAAAACGAATTCAATAGTCGGTGAACGCCGCGTAAAAGTATAACCTAAACTGGTCTACGACGACGATGCGAGGGAGTCATAAGGGGACACTTAAGGGAGCGGCTGCCTCGTTATAGGATGAAGTGCTCTCTTAAGACTTCACTCAAGGGCTGTTTATGAATACGATTCGTCCACTTAAGGAACACTCAGTGTAAGAGACGACTATGAATTCGGCCGCTATGTCTTTAAACTTCAAAAGGGTGTGTAAGGATATTTATTAACATTCTCAGAAACAAATTGTTTATAATCCATATAAATCCAATAGAAATAACAAAACCTAATAAATATATCAATTACATTGACTCAGGTACATCTCATCATTATCACGTACTTTATCACAACCCTCCAATTCATTCGATTAGCAGTGATAGAAGATTGAGACCTCTTCCTGGCTCTCACACAGCGAGATATAACACGTTTGTCGGAATTAAGTCTCACAACGCAGAGTGCTCGCGGCCCCACCATCAATGGTAAGACTAATGACGGTGGGAAGACGAGTTCACAGCGATACTTGATAACCAAGAGTCAAATCTAAAGTAGTATACATGCAAACAGTTTATGTCACTTCTTGAGTGGTGGCTGATGCCCAGCAGACGGGAGGTTGCACCTTCACTGAATGACGGAAATGCAATTTTAAAAATTCAATATACGAATATATATTAAAAATGCAAGCAATTCAATTAATTTAAATTAAGTTAAATAAAATTCTATATTGAAACATTACTCACATAATTTTATGCGTCGTGTCCGTGAAAGGTATATACAACTTCTGCGCACTTGGTTCAGGCAATTCGTTCAGGCAATTCAAGTTCAGATTTGTTCAAGTTCTTCGAACAAGTTTGTCTCTAACAAATTGCAATAAGCACTATTGCATCGACTCGTTTGACACAAATAGAATTACTTTATATCGAAAACTTCACTACCCTGGTTTACAAGGTTACGATATTTAAAGTTTACACACGTTCGTACTCACATGAACGCTCGCTAACTGCTGGCCAGCTACAAGCACACTGGCTTCTGCGAGACACTAAGGGACTTCCATCCTGAACCGCCACCTTCACACAAAGTACTCATCAAATGTACGTTTTGAATCAACAAACCTAATATCAGATGTCAACAAATTCTCCAAACACCTGTTTGAAGTGCGCATCTCCAGTTAGTTCCAGGGGAATGCACCCAAGTGGAAACACCGTCGGGAAAAGTGTATACGTTGGGGAGTAGAGTACTTTGAAGTGGATCCAGACATCTAACTTGTAAGTAAAGTATATTTCGTTTTACGACGTCAGTCCGCGTATTTTTTGAACAGTCCTCGTACGTTCAATAATAAGCGAAATTCATAAAATTACGTTGCAGCGAGTCTGAAGAAGATAGAATATTGGTATTCCTCTGAGACTCCTTCCGTCGCCGCGTAGCGCTAGAAAGCGCCACCAAAAGGCCGCGTGTTCCTCGTGTTAAATGGGAGAAAATGCAGTACACCCAGTAACACAGCCAAGAGTGTGCTGCAATAGTACCTGGCAAGGCACTAGACTCCGGAGAGAGCCCCAGTTAGACGCTCTCGGAATCTTCTTCAATCTCGGACGAGGGATCTTGAATACTGAATGCCATTAAAAGGAAAATGTATATTTTGTAGATACTATGAGATCTTTTTCGATTATCTGGGGGTTGTGCACCCGTGCAACTTAACCACTGAATTTCATTGCGTTCACTATTGCCAATTAGACAACGAAACATTACTTCTGTCTCACGTCTAACAAATCCAAGTGAATTACTAAGTGTTATATCATTCAATGATGAACATTAAAACAATAAGTAATGAATAATTTCAACATCAGTAATACAAATCAAAGCTAAACAAAAAGAACTCTAACGAATCGGCCTTATTCCAAGTAATAAGCTTTAAGGTAAGATATAAGATAAATTTATTTGAACTGCAAATGGGCATAACCCGGTGGCAGCTAATTACATAAATAAAATACTACAGGCAACATGCAAATTATATAATAAATGATTAAATAAAATATAATTATAATAAAATAATTAACATTTAATAATAAAAATAATAATTATTAAAACTGTCTAATTCATAAGCATTAAAATTACTTTAAAAAAAGAAACATAATCAAACCCGCCCTGCAATTTTTTGTTTCAACTGCACTTCACTAAGCACTCTACTTCACTACACTTCACTTCATACACTTTTCACTATGACCTTTAATAACTTATTACATTATTTCCTCTGTCTACATTCACGACATCTCACTTACAACTAGTATTACTGACCGCATGCGCTCTAATAACGCTAATACCTGCTAAATGAAATTTCCTAAATTGGTTTTGTACGCTACGAGGAAAGGGTTCAGGGTTTTTGCAGGCAATGTATTCCATTCTTTTATTGTTCAATTTGTAAAAGAAAATTTTCCCACATCTGTTCTCTGCGGTCTTAAATTTATTTTGTGCTGACTGATGTATGTAGGAATACTTAGCCGCCAATTACTTTCCAAGCTGGATGACCGCTATAAGCTTTATACAAAACGCATAGCCTTGCTACTGATCGCTCTTGTCCTGAAAGTAAATTTAGCTGCCGCTACGTCTGATATTCTTTCAAATTTTTACAACTGGCAAAATCTGTTTGTGCGGATTCCAAGAAATTGTTCCATATTTCCTTTTATCGGTTCGAGCGATAATAGCAATTCTTCCTTCGGCATTTGCCGTACTCTTTTTTTTTAAGGTGCACATTACAAAGTGGAGAGATCTCCAGGCTTTTCCTACAACAAAATCTACGCGACTTTTCCGTTAATTGACTATCGGAAATGGATCTCCTAGGTACTTTTGCATGAGGAAACTATCGGAATAATGTCTTTATTTAAACGGTAATTCGTTTCTCTGTAATTATGTCCCCTGCCAGTGATGAATTTGCTTTTGGAGCTATTTATGGTCATTCCGTTATTTTCCGCCCAGCAATGTAACGCATCAAGATCCCGTTGCAACATGTCTTCGTCTTCTTTCCAATTCACACTACGATATATTGTGCAATTGTCTGCAAGTAGCCGAACATTTGAGAGTAAGTGCGCTGGCAGATCATTCACAAAAGCTAGAAATAGAAGAGGTCCAATGACACTCCCCTGCGGTATTCCTGACGTAACGTTTGCCACGGTAGAAAACTCATTTATTTGAAAGTCAGGACTAGATTAGGTTTATACCACCGGAAAAAGAAAAAAACGAAATGGTTCAACAGATTTTATTAATTACATCAATAAACGCGTCATCATGTACATGTAATAAAAAAGGAGGTATTAAGTAGAGAAGAAACGGGAACACAGAAATAAAGGAGCCCAGAAAAATCCCTCTTGTTTCCGGCTGCACACGGATTCGCCAGTCGAGATTAAATCACCGGAAAAAGTCAGAGTCAGAGCACACCAGAGGGAAAACATAAACCCAGTGCACACCGGCCCAGATTATGCGGGGATATCCATTTCGAACGGATTTCTTGCGAGGCCGAGAACGACACGTTAAAGTGACACGGACGCAGGAATGAGAAGGGGCATTTGAAAAATTGAAAGATGAACTGTCATGAACCCGTCCTCCACGCACCCAAATTTAATAAAGATTTTGTTGTGAGATGCATCTAAGCGGGAAATAGGTATAGTTTTTTGCTCAAAATAACGATGAGGGTGACGGGAAATCTATCTACTTTGTACCTATGTCGAAATTTCACAGAATTGGAAATATAACGTAGCACTACTGAACAGGAATGCATTGATAACGTATGGGTTTTTGCGAAAATTTAAATATTTGAATGGGAATGCTAAAATTAATGTGGAAACAGATGTATATCCACTAGTATGGTTAAATAACTGTTCTAGTAAATCTCGTAGACTGATGCGTTGGTTGAATGCGATGACTCAAGTATATAATTTAGAAATAATTCGTAAGAAATGTAAACCAAGTAGATGCTGATGCTTTAAGCAGAATGTTTTATTGATGCACTGGAACCTGAAAAAAGCTGAGAATGCGGAGGGCTACACTTACAGGAATCTCTTGATGGTATTATGCAGAATCAGATAAGAAAAAATCACTGTATATATGTTTTTGAAAGTATGTTGTTTTATGTATGTGCAATTGTGGGGACAAATTGGAAGCTCTGGAGACATTGAAGGTTAGGGACATTTCAGGGAAATAGTTTTTCTTAGGGGTTATTTGATTGAGATTATAATGTATTATTTGTAGCAGAGAATATTGTTATTAAATGACTTCAATTGAGAACTTCATTTATTATTCGTACATAACTATAAAGTATATCAGGATTTAGAATGATTTTATGTATGTAAAAAAGGGTAGGTGAATAGAGTGAATGTTTTCCTCGTTTTGTTTTTTGGAAGGTCGGGTGGTTATTTAGATAAGTTAGATTTTGCTTTTATGTAAATTATACATGCAAAAATATGTTTTTAGGGAGGCCCATTACAGTGTGAGCTCATTGGCCAAGTAAATCAATTACTCCCCTCCATTGCAATGAGTGTGTTTGCATTGATTATTTTTTTATTGTGGATGTCTCCTGCATACAAAATTCAATACAGGATATGGTGAAGTATGTATCGTATTGGAAACTGACCTCGCTACAAACAGGAAGTCTGGCGCCGCACCGACATCGTAGGATTAGGGTTTACACAGGGCGTCGCAAGGGCTGGAAGGGGCCGGAACGCAGGTGCAGAACATTCCACAAGTATTTTGGGAACTTCTGGGAATTGGCAGCAGCCACAACTGCGTGTGGGTTGCCACGCGAACGCGAGGATGACGTCGCGAGTCACGTGGGCTGAGAGTGCATTACTCAGGCAGCGAGTCGCGAGGGTGGGCCACGAATTATCAATGCCACTGCTAATAGATCATATCAAAAATATCGTTAAAATGTTTTTTTGAACAAGCAGCTGACTCGGAAAACCCTCTCATTTCCGAGATCGCCCGATCAAAGGGCAAAGTATAGGAGACCGAAGCACTTCCTGGAGTAAGAGCAATCCGAAACAGAGAAATGAGACTTCAAACATAAACGTAGTATTTGCAAACACGCAATGCGCGCGCCGGTAGGCTAAAGTCATTTTTTGACCTCCTGTTTTTCATGTTGCAGGATTGCCCATAGATGTCCGTAAGGGTAGGAATGGTCCCACCGCGGTGGCGTGAACGTGCATTGCACTTTTTGTGCGTTCACAAAACTGCACAAAAGGTTCTGCTGAGGGTGGTCCATGAGATGTGTGGGCGACCTCCTGCGGACGCACAACACTAGCACCCAGGGCTGTACGTTGACGGGCGCTGGTCGTGAGGCAACCTGTGTGGCGGGGGCCGTAGTGGAATATCTCTCACTTGCGACAGCGGTTCTGTGGCGGTACGCTGTCGCAAGTAGGAATTTGATTAGTGGCGAGGGCCACGAGTCGGGCAATTAATTGCAAGTAGTGAGGGAATGTTCATGCGATCCGGGGACTACCTACCACAACTGTGCATAGATATTTTTAATTATTGTTTGTAAATAATTTTGAAAACAAACTTGTTGAGCTCTTGTCTGTGATTTGGAGTTAGATTCACACGACGTCAAATTCGTCATTTTGGCGCAATATACTATATTACAGCGACCAAATAAGTGTGTTTCAAATGAGATGCGCAGTAATGAGCAACATGTTGATTTATTATTGTTTATTAAATTATTATTTGAATGTATATTTTCAATGAATTAACACGCTTCCATGATAAATCGGTTTTGTCACAAAATTCTGAATTATTGAGTTAGGAACGGCAGTGTTACAGCGGAAAGGCAGACCATGAAATACATGAGAGGCAATTACTTATTTCAGGGCAGAAAAATGTATGAACAGAAAAAAATTATAGAATTATGGGCACTTGGAAAATATATAACACTATGATTTGTATCTCGTAAAACTCACGTTAACATGGCTGTCAGTCTACACCGTTAAAAATTAATGTTGATGATAATATATGTTTAACAATGATGAAAATGGTTGTAATATGACGTATCTAAAGTTTATAAAGTGATAAACCGCATTAATATTTCACAAAATAAGGTAATTCTAACACATTTGCGGTTTTATTTTTTCTTAGTAATTTGGTTGGATAGCACTGTTTAAAAAAACACTCAAAATTCCAAATAAATATATTTATTTCATGATATATTTTTCTATAATATGTAAACGTTCAACAAAATTGAGTATTCAAATGTTCTACTAGCAAAAGCAAAAGCAATTTTAGTCGGAGAGATAGCATCACAAGTTCGTGGGCCATTCCGCCAAGTTACATAATGCGAAATCTGTGGCCTACACTACAAATAATGGTGATAAACTGCTTTTAATCAATTGGCAGACACACATTTGAGCCCTAGAGGACCCAAATCGCACAATGTATATATTATATCACTACGACTGACATTTATCGTACATATTCTATTACTGCCAGTTATCTAACAGAACTTGATCTTCCCCATGATCAGATATTTTTTAGGGGAGTTACACCAACATTAAAAAAAGACGACATGATGCATACTAATGAAAAACATAAGTTAATGATAAACCAATTAAGAAAAAAGATCTGGTTCTAGTATGAGTCTACAAAATGTGAAGGCAGGTGTTCCGGCAGGGAAGTCGACCTAGAGGCTAAATATTATAATTGTAATGTGACATAGCTACCAAGAATTCTGCATAGTGATGTTTGGGATAAATCGATTAAGAATAAAGTGTCTGATACAGTTCCAGGTATCCGCGAATTCCTGATTTTCCGACCTGGCCTGAGCATTTCTGCGACAACGGATTAATGTCAGATTATCTTTCTATAACTGCTTTTTTAAAAGCTTCAATTTGCCGATGACCTACCAGATACCGGTATTTAGTATCCAGGTCAACCTTCCTGCCGTGTCCTTTTCATAAGCGTTTCTGGTTTTCCGACTGGGCTGCACACCCATATGTAGACAAACTGGTGACCGACCCTTATTTCTTATTGTCTTGATTACAATATTTCATTTGCCATTGTGTTGCTTTACATAGACGTATTTTTCTTTATAATGACCGAACTCACAGACTTCTAATGCCCCTCTAACCAGGTGTAAAAAAGTGGTAATAGATCATTGTAATTAATCCAACATGCTCGCAAAGTTTCAGATATAGTGAGATAGAAAAATATATTCGTATTACGCAAAGTTCGAGGCTCCAAGATAACCAAGCTGCCAGTCGGCAGATAAATAACATTATTTTTAGAGCCCCCATATGAATTTGAAACCTTCCGGAATGTTCATAACCGGCAATGCTATCAGATGTCTTGTACATTACAAGTTCTGCAATCAAATACTTGCAACAATTATAGGAATGTCATTTACTTACTACAGGCTCCACTATGACAATCGAATTTGTGTCTCTTCAAACCTGAACTGTACGTAAAGCGAATCCCACATTGAGAGCACACATATGGCTTGTCCCCGGTGTGTTTCCGCATGTGCACGTTCAGGTTGCCGAGCTGCGACGTGGCGAAGGGGCACAGCGCGCACTTGTACGGCTTCTCGCCCGTGTGCACGCGCTGGTGCACAGCCCAGGCGTGCGAGTTGTTGGAAGAGAAGCCGCAGTGGCAGTACTGGAAGCGGCCTCCACGCGGCGCCACCAGCGCCTTCCCGCGCAGACCAGACGTCGTGTGAACTATTCCTGCGCACCCAAGGGCAAACACTCAATGCGCACCCTCTGCGGTAATTCAATTGAATGATGCCTTATTTTATGTGGTGAGGCTCAGGCCAATACGCATGCTCTAACTCTTGACCATGCAAATTCTCCTTCCTTTCACCGTCTAGCAGATAAAGAAGGTATTACTCGGGCGATTCAGCCTCTTCTTGATTTCTCTTCACACAAGCAGAAATCAATTCTTTTGTTTACATGTTGCCTCCTATACATATCGTGGATTTCAATGAGGTACATTAAAAAACATAGCATTCTGTCGCCACAAATGCTTCAACGAAAGATTCCAACACCCTGTTTGTCTGCGTTCCATATCCCAACGTTTTATCTCGTGTCCCAATCCCTGCGAGACATTAAGATAACGTAACAAAACTGATAATATTACAGATTCCTGATATTTACAATACGTTCGTGAAGAGGCAAACTAACTTAACACTTTCGACGTCGCGTCAGTGTGTAATGATGAGTTATCGCTTAGCAGCCAATGACCCGCTGGTGCATGGTGTGGGGTGATAATTCTGGTACAGGCATAATATGCAAGTAATAGATTTCCAAAATTTTCTGAGGATCTGCATATCACGCACGAGAATTGGGATTATCTATCACTGTTGTTTTCTTGGAAATTATAGAGTATGAATTGTCATAAAAAAAAGGAAAACATAGACAATATAATATATACAGGATGATGCAGTCCTCTAAGCTCGTACAGGACCCAGTGGTAGAGTGGTAGAGTACTCAAGTTATTCATTCGTGTAAAAGGAAGTAGTACTATAAGCCCTAGTCACAATTTTTGAAGAAAAAAAAAGGTTTTTTGACATTCATCTTATTTTGCAAAAAATGAAACTCAAATATTCCAGTACATATTGTTTTCTCTTGTTATTATTGTCTACTTATTGAACAAGTATGAAAGAAGAGAGAAAAAACTATTATTTAAGTGTTATTTTAGGATAGTTTATCGTGTTTGAGATACATCCAAAATTTCGCATTTTCATCTCGTGTAACAGGGGTCTACACGTTTCACAATCTGTTTCACATTCTGGCATGAATGCAAGATAGGAATCAGCGCTGCATGGTCTCACATGGCGCGCACAACTTTGCCGGATTGTACCTTTATTTCTGCCGCCACGCTTTCAATGCGCCGAAGAATGTCATCACGATCCCCGACTGGAGTTGTTAGGAATAGAGCGTGGAATTATCTGATTTATACAACTCAGATACTGAACATCTATTAAACGCTCGGGTAAGAAATGAAGACTGAGGATAAATTCATCCACAATGGCAACCAACGCATTTACTCAAAATCGCTCTTGGTGATCTACGCTCCGTGCAACTTGCGGATTTTCGTCGACTCTCACATGAAAATTGTGCACATTAATTGTTCCAGGTATAGTAAATCACGCTTCGTCTCACCACAGAACGAAATTCCTGGTTTACTTGGCACTAGCACAGGAAATGCCTAGAGATTTGAAAACGTCATTAAGAAATAAGCGTCTACTGCGCAAATCTACTGGAAGTGGAAGAGACGTATTCTCTTCACATGAATTGTTCGCCATAGGAGGGCTGCTGTGATGCCTTGCCCTCACGCGCTATTTCCCTTCTGTTCGCTTCCGGGGCTTCTAGGATAGTATCAGCAATTGAGTTTTCCAGAGAAGTGGTGAGACCTCGAGGGTGGTGAAGCCGCTCGCGCACTAGCCGTAGCCCGTGTTATACGAGCACAAACGCATAGTCTAAAAATAATTATTTTAAAAACTAAACGATGAAGAGTACCCAATTCTGACAATTTCAGTCTGTACATTACGTATGGGATAAGGTCCCAGCGTATTAGCAACTAGGAGTGAATCGCCCTGTACAATAATATCTTGTACAAGAATTCTGGTGCAACGTTTGGTGACCAGAAATCAACAGTCGTAGGAATGTGTTATGTTTGCAACATATTGATATAGATCTAAGAGAAATCAAACACTTCGCTTCATGCACTTGAAAGAAATGCTTTATTTGCTTTTTCAAAACATCCTTGTGTTGATAATTGTACCCACACTCTTACCGCGGACTGATTCCGAATTTCTACGTTGTTATCTTCTTTGTTGAAATGTATTTGAATTATATTAGTGATTAGAATACAATATTCACAATGCCCTCGGCTTGTTAGAGTAAAAAATAGAAGTAACAAAACCACAAATATATCATTTTTCAAGGGCTTTAATAGATCTGTTTCCTATTACAGACTGGTCAAATTAGAATTTTGGAACTTGTGGAGTATCCTTAGTTTCTAGAGAGTGATCAGATAATGACTGCAACAGAAATTAGAGAAGAATCACACTGTGTTTCATTAATGAAGCTGATTCGTACGCTCTACATGAAATGCAGAATTAACCACTTCTCCAAGACAAAATCTTTTGAGATAAAAAGAAAAAATATACTAGCTGTTTACTAATCATATTTTGAAGACAATATATTACACAGGTCTGCAAAATAAAACTTGATGTAATCGTCAGAAATATAGGGATATGTTTCTAAACCAACCTATCCCTATATTGTTACTGTTTTGCATTCAGATTTGCGCCATCACCCACCATTTTTCTACAATAGTGAATTAATTTATTAAACTAAAAATCGGCCATATTCCATTTCCTTATAAATAGTGTTAATACAGCTTAGTCAAAAATCTAATGAGCTCTCACGTCTCTTCGAAACTGCTTCAGGATTTTCTCTGTATAACATCCACAGAAATCTGCAATTATCTAGTCAATATTCTTCAAAAACCTTGGTAGCGTTGCGCCTTTGTTCTCATGTCTTGGTAGAAACGGACATCTTGTTCACTTCACAGAGATTATCAGGGAAGAAGTCAAAATGGGAGTGTAGAAAATGTAACTTAAGTGGCATTCTACAGCTCAGTTTTTGAAACGTACACAAAAGTCACTTGATTCCATTACCAAAATCTGAAGACTTTTTTTCACAAGGAAATGTTCACACACCTTATGAAAACTAGTCCAGGAATCTTGTTCTTCTGGAGTCATCGGTTGTGTAAACGTATCATCTTTTAACATCTCTCGCATTTGCGAAGATTTTTTCCTTAATTTTCGCTTCTCTGATTTTCGGAAAATTTTGTCAGGGATACTCGAATACTCCAGTTTGCCTTACACATCGTCTTCATCAAACAATTAATCCAAGCTTTATATACGGTGGAGGGGAAATTTATTGTTGGGAAAGGAACACTATGTTTTCAAGGCTCATAAGAAATTCTGGTTTCTGTCTCTTCTTTGACTGTATCGGGATACGGTAGTAAAAACAGCTCCTTTCATCTCCAGCAACGGCAATTTCTGAAGGAATGACTTGGCTATTAGGAATTCGCACGAAATTCCATACGAAGACCGTTCTAACCCAGAAACTATTCGTTTTAGAGAAAATCTAAGCACATATTTGGGATCAGAGCGGCACACTTAGTAAAACATTTTTTTTCTGATGATTTTCCATTGTTGTCGTAAGTTCTTATTTTAGAGAAATTGTAAGATTTTAGAGAAAAATTGTACGTAGCAACGAAATTTTGAAGTTCCACAATTCATTCTCCTTACTTATTGTGATTTAATTTTTAAAAGTTTGGTGTTTGGTCATGAATCTCATAGTAAAAGAATTTAATGCGCGACCCGCATAAACTTGGCCTTGACTGAAAAAAAGGCTTCAATTGCTGCAAAGACGGCGGAAGTAAGGTACTGCTCCGACATTTGCCAAAAATCAGAAGACATAACACTTCAGAGTACCTCGATTTTGGAAAAAGAAGTGGTCAGTCAAAAATGTTCAAAGCACTGGTCAGAAACAAAGTTTCGGTACAAGATACCCGACTGAAGATAAAGGATATAGGAAGTAATGCAAGCTGCATTGCCAAAATTTAAAAAAATAATTAAAATCCACAACGCCAAATACATTTATTATTCCAACACACCAAATAATGCATCAGATTCAATCAATACACAACACTTATTACACCATATCAACATAAAGATTAATTAAGAAAATGTTTCCTGATTACTAAGGAAATGGTCGCTTATGCTTCTTCAAACCATCTCTTACGTTGATAGCGGTATCCTACTCATCACACTCTAATTACTTATTTGCAAAGTGCGTACGCATGTGTCTATTTAAGTTGGAAAGATGCACCGTCGCGTACACGCAAAGCGTGCACTTATACGGCTTTTCCCCGGTGTGTTTTCGCATGTGAACATTTAAGTTGCCAAGCTGTGATGCAGAGAAGGGGCAGTACGTGCACTTGTAGGGCTTCTCGCCGGTGTGCACCCGTTGGTGCCTGACCCACACGTAGGAGTCGTTGGTGGCGTAACCGCAGTGGTGACACTGGAAGCGGCCGTCCCGCAGCGCCACCGTCGCCGTCCCGCGCCGCACAGACCCGGCGCGAGCAACCCCTGCGCACCCAAGGGCAAATACTCAATGCTTACTCTTTGGATCAGAAACTAGCAGCCGCGCAAGGAAAAAAACAAATTCTAGCTTTCGCGTTAATCACGTCTTCATGTTAATACCGGCCTGTCAATTCAGGCCTTCGCATTAGCCGCAGACATTAGGCGGAGATGGATTTAAATTTAATACTCTGAGCGTAGAAAACTTCATTAAGAACCAATTGAGATGATGTTTACGTCAGATCAAGCTACATTTAAAGGACACAATTTGGGTGTATGTTTATGGATTATTGAAGAACTAATGGTGCTAAAACAACACGTACTTTCTCGCCTTTAGTTATGGTTATGTCATACTATTGTTGCCACTAATCCTGTCCTAATTAACACATCTCAGTTGTCATTTTTTTGGTAAAACCCATTACAAATAGGGCATTTCGTTAGAAAACTAAATATTTTCAAGCATATATCAACACAAATTTGTCAATTATAACTCCTTTTCATACAGTTAAATCATGTCAGAACTATCAGGCGTAATTCACAGAACGTTCCGGAGGGATCCGGAACGTTACGGAACATCCGTCATCTAGAGGATGAGATATTTTTAGACATTCAATTATATTTTTATCCGTTCGGCGCTTATCGATACTAACAATGACACCAATATTTCAGCCTTTGGTGCTGGTGGCCATCTTTGTGACGTCACACTTAGAAGGGTTAGATTCCTCCATCTAATATTTGCGCTTTTTGAGTACAGCGTGTTTTGCGCAGACTGACGAGATTTATTTTCATAATCATTCATTCACGATTAGCTTTCGCAGCAGCTAGAAGTATTAACAGTTGCTTTATACCGATGAAGATTGTTTTTATGTGTGTCTTGCAAGAGTTAATTTCCGTTTCTGCAAATATTATACCCGCACGTTTTCTTGAGCCCTGGACCCACTTCCCCCTCTCTGTTTCTAGAAACAATTGAATAGCGTGAATTGCAACAACTACTGTTGACAACATTACAAATACAAGGTGCGGGAAAATTAGAACCATTCGCAGTGCGCTTGAGAGCGCATTAGGCAGTGGATTGTTTTAGTTCACGATGTTGAGAATTAAAATATTTAATATCCAAAATGACGGAGTTAGGACAAGGGCCCGAGCTATCTCCAATTCCTCCCTAACAAGTGCGTAGGACATTTCATAGAGGAGAAGAAATAATGGCCAAAGTTGCGAAGATGTGCGAAATTGAAAAAGAGACACATTCATTACGTTATGACATTCCCCAATCATTGAAACTAGCGTCTGCTTATACACGGATTAGTAAATCCACTATACTTGAATCTGAAAAATCAAGAAACCTTAATGACACTCCAAAAACATGTCAAAAAGAAGTAACGTATACGTGAAATTTCGCATATAATTTTGCAAATAAGCGTATTTCCTTCAGCTTTGTAATCTCCTTATATTTAATCATGATTGTAAACGTAACATGAGGAGATGGGGGGTGTCAGATGTCACTCTTGCTTCCAATAATTTTTGCTTCATTGAATTTGTATGACCTTGTTAAATGTACTAAAAGGCACTATTAAATGCGGTTTAAAAAGTTTGTATTACTAAAGAATGATAACAAAGGACTGCAAATGTGTAAAAAAAGTTCCAATGAAGAATAATTTGTAAGAGTTACCCGTTCAATTCCACGAAAGAATATTTCAGCAACTTTTGCAAACTCCACATCAAACGTCATGACTTGGAAGTCAGAGCAACGGGGAAGTTGCGAAGGCAGCTTCCGGGGTCTTGGGGTCAGCGTTTCGACCCGTGGGTGCTGAAGGTTCGATTTCATTCAGACGAAACTACCCATGCCTAGCGAAATATAAGCTGAAGAAAACGCACAAATAGTAATAAATTGTTCACTGTCAGTAGTGTAGCGAGAGGGACGACAGGTTAGTTACTGTCTACTACCCAAAGGAAAAATACAAGGGAAGGATTAATGAAAAGTAACAAATATATTTCTTGATTATTTTCTGACTTTTTCGAATTGAAGGCAGAAGTTGCAATGAGGGAGAGTCCTGCCAACTAGGAAAATCACAACAGAGCCTCATAAAATACAGATACCGACTAAATTTGGGATTTACCATGTCAAATTATTTCTGTCGTGGTGTTGATGTCAATACATTTGATTTGATCACGCTACGTCACCGCTTATTGTAACTTAAATTTTATCACAATTTGGTACATTGAAGAAAGGTTTTTTAAAACTCCTATAATGATTATAAATAGCTATGGGATTGTTATTTTCTTCTTCTTCTTCTTCTTGCATTCGAACCAGAAATCGTGGCAAATTTCAGCTAGCGGATCATCAGAGATCCGATTGAACATTTTTATATTGTTAAAAAAGTCGTCACACATTTATACCATCTGTTGCCCGTTTTGCGCGAAAAGATCGGCTGGAATTCGGTTGAAACATCTCTCAGAAAAGTTTTGCACAAAATGGTATTTTTTTTAAAGAGAGTCCAAAATAAAACAACACTGCTCCTGGAGAGAGCAGACATTGAGGACTGGAGAGCCCAATAGATTCTAAAAATGAAGCACTTGAGGGAAGAAAACAGGTATTTTATTTGGATGAGTCGTGGATCGACACCAATTTGATTGTAGGCAAATGCTGGCAAACATGCAATGTAATTGGTGTTATTGAGTGAGACAGTACATCAAAAAGATTACTAATTGTCAGCATTGGGTCAAAAAAGGGGTTTGTCCCGGAAGCCCAACTCATATTTGAGGCATAATCGACCACTGGAAACTATCACGGACAAATGAATTCAGAGAAATATGAGAAGTGGTTCCCATCACAAGTTCTTCAATGTCTCCCTCCAACTTCTGTTATCGTGTTAGACAACGCCTCATATCACTGTAGACAGTGTGACAAACCTCATGCACCTACCCAAAAAGCCTAAGTTACAGATGTTTTGGCAGCAAAGAAAGGGCATACTGTCATTCGTTTGTTCCCTGTAACTGTCACTTAAATGCATTAGAATTAGCATGGGCCAAAATCAAAAGGATTTTAGAGAGCAAAACATCACAGCAGATATGTCCCTTCAACATTTACTGGAGTTAGCATTTTCAGCGTTCTTTTCACTCAGTCCATCTAACTGGGAGGGATACTGCTTACACTGGAAGAATAATATTGGAGGAAAGATGGAATTATGGAAATGTCGATCGATGACATTATTATAAAAGCCCCTTCAGATTCGAATAAGGAATTTGAAGATTCCTTAGATTCTCAGGAATAAGAATAATTGGAAGTAAGTGTGTAGCTTAAAATATGTTTGTCCCAGAAAAGCATGCAATTATTTCAGATTTGTATATAGTTATTGGAATTATTGTTTTAGAAACACTGTTCTAATCGTGGGCGTAACTTGGAGACAAACTTACCCATCTGATCATTTGGAATAAAAGTTATTCCAATTTTCGTATAATAATAATAATAATAATAATAATAATAATAATAATAATAATAATAATAATTGCATATTACATGTGAACATATGTATTAATTTAATTTGTATTGCTACGAGATTTGATGTTTATTGGAATGACACATAAATACGAATACGAAGGGAGCGTAATGAGTACTAAACATAAATTGATAGATGAGAGTAGTCGTAAATCGATTCAAAGAGAGCAGAAGATGTGCTCATTTTGAATGCGTTTTATGTAAACTGCTGATTTTGCTTATTTGCCAATATTTTTCCTTCAATGGAAAACGCAATACTTTAGGTTACTTATTCATTTTGAGACATTAGAAGTTTTGTATGCAAATTTCATTGTGACTATAAAAGCCTATTTCACTAATAAATGCCTATTTTATGTTCAAATGCCTAAATGTTGCTTATTAGCGTATTTATTGATCAAAATATAATTATCCTTAATCATTTTTTTAATTGTACGTTTTTCGTTTTTATCCTGCAGAGTACAGAGAAATCGAACAACTATACTAGAACGAACTAGATAAATCTATGTTCCTATTTACTGCCACCACAGTGCGGGTATTTTGCATTACGAAACACACGCAAATTCACGCGGAAGTTATTTTTTACTTCGGAAAAAAAATTTCTTTCCTCAAAAGTGGTTTCAAATTTTTTCTAAAAATTTGCTCCTCGATGGAAGGTATAAAATTGGTGTCGAACTGACATTTCGCGAACTATTTTCGAAAATTGCAAAATGTTAACATTGAAAAAGTACAATGTTGAATGCAGAGATTTTTGCCTTAAATGAAATATGTTCTAAAAAACATCTTTAAAAAGGCCAATGTATAATTTTAAAAAACAGTGGTAGTTGCGGAATTTTTGCTTCAAATTAATGCAAATTATAAAAAAATTCTTAAAAAAGCTACTTTTTTTTTTCACGGATAGAAAAAAAGATGCTTTAAAGAATGATGGAGGTCTCATTTTCGTTGAGCTCACTGAACTTTCGAAAATTGCAAATTTTGAAATATTTTTTAGATATGCGAGAAAGTATGTGATGTAGTAATGCTACTTGCTTCATCATTCGTGGTATGTATGGCAATTAAAACAAATCTGAATAATGTTTACAATATTATGCAAAACTACATTATGTTTACTTCTGAAATTTTCTACAAAAGTGCATAAATAAGGGTAAGAAAAATGTACCTTTTATTTTTAACTGCCTATTTGATATTTTTGAATGCCTATTTTTACAGTTTTTGTGCTTATAAATCCGCAGCTTAATAATATAACAGTACGATGTAAGCGATGGTACGTGCTTATAGAAGGTTTAGTAGTACTTAAATTCTGGTGGCCACGGCCGTAACTAATTTCCCCATTCTTCCCGCAACAAGGGAATTGAGGGCTCAAGAAAACGTGCGGGTATAAATATCTAATTAAAGAACAACATGGAAGTCTTTAAGGGAAATATTTGTTATTCCTTGTTTATTCTACTTCTCTTATTGTTTTGAAGGTGGGTGCACATCGTTTTGATAAAAGTGAAATTTGCTACAAGTCCTTATGTTATGAAGAAAAGTCACGAAAGCTGCTACAGTGCTGGGCCGTTTTAACAGCTTAGGGAGCCCTTGGGCCTACATTAATTTTGGGGCTCCCTATTCTTCCGTTTATAGATTTCCTCACCCTCCAGTCCAATTTATATACAAGTTTTGTTAAAAAAAACTATACTTATCATCACCAAGTGACGTTCTTGCATCAACCAGCAACATTCCATACTTTAAATATAACCAATGATGCTGCATACGTCACTCCGTTATGACAATTTTTTACGTATGGTTTAATCTTCGTGTCATCACTTATTAATTTTTTTAAAAATTACTATTAAATATTTTTTTAAGAACTATCGATGCCCTTGAACATTGGGGGCTTGGGCCGGGGCCTTCGGGGCCGTGCGTTGTCACGGGCCTGCTACAGTGTACTATGGGACGACCGAGACTCAAGAAAGGAGCCATCCCCACGAAATTGCCAGGGTATTTGGCGAGTGAATCCAAAAGAGAAGACAGACAGCTCAAGAAAATTTGCGAACGGGGATATCAGAAACTAAATCAAACTATGATGGGAAAAATAGCTCTTACATATTTTGAACTTCTTCGTCAAAAAGAAGAAACAACGAATTTTGGTAAATAATAGACAATTGAGTACAGTGAAGACTGTTAGGATTGGCTTCTGTTTTACCTGTGCCAGTATTTTTGTTATCAGCTGTGATTCGGTGAAATTTTCAGGACATGACATTCGATTGAAAAAGCTGGAAACTAATATTTCCGTAGAGTGATTAGAAATTTCAACAAATTAATTTAAATCTTAGACAAATTGAAGCATTTACGAGAAAATTTGAAAAATTATCCTAGTACATTCGGTGCTGTAAATGCGATATTGAGCAGGTTAGTAAAAGATTTAGATGAGAAGTCCTCAAACTTTTTTCTCTCGTCTCTTTCGAAATCTCACTCGTTTTGATAAAACATACACCATTTGCTGTTACATTTCTACCAAATTCCCACAACTCATCAAAAAATGTGAGGATTACATTTAACAATGAACATTTTGCGTAGCAACTGAGTTCCATTCCTAAAATCGGAGTGATAAAAAAAATTGCAAATAGAAAATGAGCTGGTTTTCACAGAAAACGGTTGAGTTTTCGAGAAATTTTATAATATTATTTAAAGCACATGTACTCACAAATATAATAATGTGAACAAATTGACGCTAATATAAATATTAACGACGTGAGAGACAAGTGAAAATTACATTTGGTAATTTTTGGAAAAAAAAAAACAGAGCAATATGTCGTTTATGTCATCTTACTGTGTACATTTAGCACTGTCCCTACCAAAAGTTTAAAGAAACAAATTTGAAACTTTCAGAGAAAATTTTGTCTTTTGTAATTTTTTAAGATTGCACAAATTTCTTGCAATATTGCGCGAAAACTACTAAACTTTTCCAAAAACTTACATGACCTTAATGAAAGAACATACTACACACTGGTGCTGTTTTAATTGAAAGAAACATCTTTATCTTCTTCTTCTTAATCTTATATGTCCGGGGGTCTTCATGTAAAGTATGTCAAATTTAAAAAAATGTTTTTTCAAAATCTCAACGCTTCGACTTGAGTCATGGGTTTCTTCAATTTGAAAAAAACAACTATATGCGTGGTTTAGCTGCTAGTGTTATTCACAGATGGGCAGATGGACGTTTTGAAAGAAAACAACAACAAAAAACAACACTTTGTCGGTATCTGAGTACCCCAAAACGTATATTTCCGTTGAAATTTCGAATTCGATTTTCCGCCGCATTACATAACTATCCCTATACAAAGTATATACGTACGTAAACGGGAAAGTAAAAATTATATCTTCACAATAGTAGGTGTAGAAAGACGTCGAAAATCTTTTGTTTTTAAATTTTCGTAAAATTAGTCATTTTAACAAACATGAGAGCTGCGCCATTTTCTTAAGCGTCCTTTACGCTACCTACGGTTTAAATTTAATTAAAAAATATGTGCCGTTTTTAACCAAAAAGGGTTTAAAGAAAATATAAATTGCGTTTTATACAAAAATTTGCCAAAAAATACTAATATTTTGAAAAATTGAACATGTCCTTATTTAAAAATCTGTGTTTCTAATGACCACATTCCACTAAGGAAAAAATTGTATCTTCATAATTTTAGTTGTAGGAAGACACAGAAAACAATTGGAATTTTTGCAACTTTCGAAATAATATATATGTACACTTTTAACATAAAAAACTTACTTTGACAAAAAATCCAAATATCATTCACACATTCATACATATTTTATTTACATTCCATTCACATGACCGCACTCTTTTTAAGAACTGAAATTATTCTAATGGCCACTTTATTTTATTCTTAACATAATCACAGGTGGCCTGTTCATAATATTGTTTTGATAAAATTTTATCACCTATCTTGGTTGTTGATTTCACTGGACCCGTAATGGCGCCGTCCCCAACCGCTGCCAAGGCCTGCGTTCATTTCCGTATTCGTTCCATTTACCATATTCTCCGTCCAAATTCCAAATTAAACACTCCCGAATTAATAGTGCACATACTAAAAGCGTCACTTTTCCGAAATCTAAAACTTTCTAAAAAAAATTATACGTTAATACGTTAAGACACTACTTCGGACACGATGTTGCCAGTCGAAAATCACAAACCCGTCTGTCTATATGCATTGTTGCATTGCCCTTTCTTCAGCGCGCAGTTTGAAACAAAAGACAGCTCTTCTCTTTGTCAAACCCGCTGTATCTTTTCAGTTTACATTTTACAAATGCCTACATATTTCTCTAACTTCTTCGTTGCATTAATTTCTGATTAAAAATCCTAATAAAAATATTAATTACTTTTCCCTTTTCCAAATCATGTTATGTTTACAACGTTTATGTAATCGCTCATTACGTGTAAAACACATTCAATTGTCTTTGCCTAATATACAAACATTTATTTATTAAAGTTTTTCGTTATTCCAAAATAACATATTGTTTATGCGACTGTTTCTATATTTCCTAAATGTTCTTTTTTACTCATTTACTTTTCACAGGTTTACTAAGTGCACAGTTCCTTGGAGTTTTGAGAAATAAGTAACACTTTACATCTCCTCCATTGCACTTTCGACTGTTTCTTTACTAAAATATGTCATTTTGCCCAATGTCAATTTTTCATATGTCAGTTATTTTGCCCAATTTATAAATACATATTGGGATGCATCCGAATGAACCATCACAATAGGTAATGATTTTGATATAATATTTCGGCGCCATTAAATAAAATGTTTCTCATAGTTATGATTGTTCTAAAAATTGGTAAACATTTAACATTCAAAGGTTCGAACAATTTTATAAATTTAATTTTTGCAACCATTAGTTTTCAAAAATGCTCTTAAAATTTATTTTAATTTAAATTCTATGCCAAAATGGTATGCTGTTCTAGAAAAATGTGGTGCTTTTCTTCATGTACCACAATTAATAAATTTGGATTCTGAATAAAAAACATATTTTTATAATATTATATCCACTGTATTCCATTTTTTAAAATTTAATCATATTAATAAATAACATGTGAGAAAATTGAAGTTCCGTTTTTCAATCTTGCAACTGTACCACTTCTACTGAAATTGTTTGAATTTCAAGAGTTATTTGTAGAGAAACCGTAAGTAATTTGTTCTGCTCAATGATTTTAAGAGAACACAGCCTCTTTTCGACTAAATAACGATGAACCCAAGTGTTTCACTTGAATGATGTAGCAATGAGATGTAATGTGGTTCTAAAACTTTTCAAATACCGTGCTTAGACATGTGCCTATTTAAAGTGCTTCCGTCTTTTGAAGCGTAGGAGCAGACCGTACACTTGAAAGGCTTCTCCCCAGTGTGTTTACGCATATGCTTATGGAAGTTGCTGTGTTGCGTTGTAGCATAGGCGCAGACAGTGCATTTGTACGGCTTCTCCCCAGAGTGAGTACGCATGTGCTTATTCAAGTTGCTCTTATTCGCTGTAGCATAGCCGCAGACATAGCATTTGTACGGCTTCTCCCCGGAGTGGGTACGCATGTGCACATTTAAGTGGCACAGCTGAGTTGCAGCGAAGGCGCAAACCGTGCACTTGTAAGGCTTCTCTCCCGTGTGGACGAGCTGGTGTCTGGTCCAATGAGAAGATTGGTTGGTCGCGTAGCCGCACTGGCTGCAGTGAAAACGGCCGTCCCGTGGCGCCACCGTCGCCTTCCCGCGCCGTGCATCCCCTGCGCACCCAAGAGCAAAGTCTTATTGCGCGCTCTTTGGGCTATGTACTAGCATCCGCGCAAGGGTATCTCATAGGGCCACAGGTAGGTTTGATGTGAGGTGTGCGTTGAAGCAATACCACATTAAACCCAATGCGGGTTTGGGTTTACGCTTCCATGGTCTTAAACACTCATCTGGATTTTCGTTTGGTCCTTAGTGCACGCGACGGAACGCACAGACCAAGAGCTGAGATTAAATTTAGGCCTCGAAACAAGAAAAAACAACCTTGGGAACCTGATGAAATTAGATGAATTCACTCAATCCCAAATTTGGTGAACAGATTAGTTTAATGCCTCGCCGAAGCAGAGACCCTACTAACATGTTGAGTGATTTGTATGCCTCTGCGGACACCTCTTTTGACTCAATCTGATTTAAGGTTGACGACTTCAAGGGTACAAAAACTCGAAATATCTGTAAAGGGATTGCATTTGAGAGTTTGAGTTCGACTCGTCTTAGATTTTTTTGGAGAAGTAGTGGATTGTGGGTTATACGATATTTAAACGCGCCTCCAGATACATTTTAGCGAAAAGAGGCGGTGAATTTGAGTTACGATTAAAGCTTTCACGGATTAATATCACAAAAAAAAACAACAACAAAAAAACGCCGCTTCTTGGGCTGGATCTAGATGTCTGAGGTTCCCCCGTTTTAGATTCGTGTTTTGGTGAAGTTGTGGATTGTGGTATCCAGTGCAACGTAGCGCGCCAAACGCGATCATCGCGGGCGCGCGGCCACGTCATTTCGCTCTACCCCACGCACCCCGACTCCAGCCACTGGAATCAGCCACACCGCACCTGCTCTTTCGTGCGAGGGCCATGATTGTCTAAGCCATTAATGCTCTGCCACCAGTTCATCCTGCAGCCTTCCATCGCGGATCCCCCCTCCACCCCCACAAATGAAGCATTGGGACTCCCTTAACGCCGCTTAGTAATAACGGGATATCTCCGACTGACTTTTCGTTTACCGTGAAACGCTGAATAGCTCCGAGCTTCCCTAGCGCTTAGGGCGCATAGTAATTCAATCACGACAGCCTACTCTCCCCTAAATGGTACCGACACCGACTCTCCTCTAAACTGTAGAGAGGAACCAATGGTAGCCAATAGGAAAGATTCTGTGAAAATGGATCACTATAAATGCTCTAAGCCAATGAATGTCAACGTCAGAACTCTCTTAGTTCTAACTCTAAAAAAAAAAAAAAAAAAAAAAAAAAAAAAAAAAAAAAAAAAAAAAAAAAAAAAAAAAAAAACCGATCGAAGCCGTGGATTTTTAAGGGCGAAAAAATCCTTCGTACGCCTTCCTTCGGAGGGGAAGTAAAGCCGGCTGTCCCATGTTCGTAGATTTACTTGCATGTAAAAGATCCTCAAGCCTAAATGACGCCTCTGAGCTAAATTCAAATCGCCTGTTTCTCGCCCAAGAAATACCTCCTTTCTCTCCTAGTTGGTGAAAGGGGCGTAGCGAAATTTGCGTGGTCAGACGGAAGAGCGGGCCTGATGGCCCGAGTCTCGCCACGTAAAATAAGGCAAATTCAATCAATCAATCAATCAACTTAGCCTACAGCAAGTTACTTCAGACACACGCGATTGGTCAACGCGAGCGTTAGAAAGGAGACTGGGTAGTTTGCATGAAACCTTCGTGAGCGGCCTTTGGCCTTTGAACGCGGAAAGAAACTTCGTTCGGAATTAGTTCCGTGACGACCTGACGGAAAGTTCACCGTCCGACTGCTACCTGCAAAGCGCACTAAGGGCCTTACACCAACGGTTGCGTAACGCTGGAAGGCGACGTGTGGCCGCCTTCGCAGCACTCGCACCATCGCCTCCACGCAGGAAAAGAACAGAATCTAGGGTGTATTTTGTGAGGTTCACTTGCCTCCAATGAGACTCTTCGTCCATATTTTATATGTCGGGTTGTCTTCTGTTGTGTTGCGACCTCTCTCCCGTCCAGGGACGGGAATTGGGAGTGTGGGTAGTGAGAGACGGGTAGTTTTGTTAGGGGGCTTGAGGATGGGGGAAAGGAAGAGGAATGGATTTAGGAGGGGAATGGAATGAGATATAGGAGAGATAAGGAATATTTAATGTTCGTCTTGGGTTAAAAGTGAACCACTAGAGAGTCTGTTGTTTAAGTCATCTTTTCATCTTGTAGTGAGTGACGAGTAGTTATGTTAGGGGGCTTGAAGATGGGGGAAAGGCAGAGGAATGGATTTAGGAGGAGAATGGGATGATATATAGGAGGGATATGGAATATTTAATGTTCGTCTTGGGTTCAAAGTGAGTCAGTAGTGAGTCTGTTGCTTAAGTAGTCTTTGTCGTTTCATCTTGTTTTCACCCTTTGGCCTAGGTTATGGGAGGAGGGAGTTGCAGGATGTCGAGGGGGTGTTTTTTTCGGCTGTGCCAGGGGAGATTTCCAAGGATATGGTAAGGATAGGCAGGAAAAGGCTTCGCCGCTCGACTGGTTGCGCGCTGGGCGTGCTGGCTGAACCTATCACTAGAGTCCATTTTATATGCAACCTTTTTTTGCTCATGTGCTTTAAACAATATCATGTACAGCTTCTCGAAAAGTAAAACGTTTTCTGTGAAAACGAGATCAAAATTCCGCGTTTCCAGTAACGCTCAAACGCAATTTTCTCAGATATGGCAATTTTATCAAAATATTCAAATGTTTTTTCTTCAGACTTTTCGAACGGATAATGTTAATTGTACTCTTTAATATGAGGTTAAATTTATTTAAGGCCATTTTTTACTTTTTCAAAAATTGCACAAATGTAATTTTTTAAAAGATCTCTTAGGCCGTTGATAAGCACATTTCCAGCATTTTGGATACACTATTATATTTGTGAATTAATGTGCTTAAAATGACTTCAAATGAAGTTTCTCGAAAATTGTGAAATTTTTAAAAACCTTAATAGGTCTGCATCGTATAAGATCGTATGTTTTACGATCAACTTCATCTATCTATTCCGAACAGGCGATATAGGGTTTTCAAGAATATACGTCAAATGCCGGAATGTAGCAAGTTCATTTTTTAAACATTCTCTTAATTCATTGTTTGTGTCCGAACTTTTTTATATTTTCCGCTAAACCTGTGAGTGTAAGGCCTAAGATGAAAATGTGTACAGTGTGTTTCAGTCCTGGTTGCGTATACGCCATTTTGAACACGTTTCAGCCCTTGTTACACCATGTGAAAATACGAAATTTGGGCTGTATACGCAAAGATCATAAACTATCCGAAATAACAATTAAATAATAATAATTTTTAAAGGAGTTTTAAGTTTATTTGCATATTTATTTAACGTCAAATCAGATCAAAAGTGTGTGTGAAGTGGTATGTGGGGAAGTGTATCCTTTGCATGTTTTCTTAAATTTTGGAATCGCTCTCTAGCGTAAATACAAGTTTAATTTTGAAAATATTTGGAAAGTGACGTTTTTGACAAGAATTGATAAGAAAATGTTATCTCAATATGTAATAAAATGCAATAAAATCTATTTGCAAAGGTAAATCACCAATAAATTTGGGATATTACCCCTTATCACCGTCACGAAGGAATCTACTTCCTGCAGCGATAACGAGGAGAACGATAATTTGAATAACTGTATTCGCCTCTCAACTCTAGACGACGTGCTAAGGTAGTGAATTTACAAATTCTGACCACGGCGGGCTAGCGATTACGTAACGGGTTAATATCTTTGAGGACATGCAAATAAATTCAACAAAAAGGATATGTGAAATAATTATTCAATTAATGTGAACTAATTGTTCAAAACATTTCGACCAGCAATTGCTTTTTTATGATGTTAATGTTTTGTTAATATCTAAAGTATTTTAATGGAACAGATGACAGGCTTTGCTTGCTTAAACTCAAGTTACGAGACGAAAACACGAGAATTCCATTGTTCATGTCCATCGCTTACGTGCAACGCGCGTAGTAAGATATCAACCACACCATCTTCGCTGGTAGAGTGTTTGTAAGCGATATTTTGGCTTGTAACTCCACTTGGTTTTTAAATCCTTGATGCGTAAATAGGCAGTATGGGGGCCAACTGTGGAGCCAATGAGAGAAGCCCCCTTTCTTGGCAAAGCTCTTATTGGCAATTTTCCTCGTAGAGGCACTACATGCCGGGCGCTAGAACCTACATTCCAAAGTTCATACCAGGTCCTTGCGATAGAAAAAAATGGCTCCACTCACCGAACAAGGAAAACCAAGCGGGTTATTAAGAATATTTGTATATTGGACCCCCGATGACGCTGCTCGCCGTTAATATTTTTTGTGGGTGATGCAACCCTACATCCACAGACATCTCCCCTATGGCGATGTACCCTCCCGATCCGTGGCGATCACCCGCAGCTCCGCTACAGCCGAGGATTCCTGGCACGAGAATAAGTACGATCTCTATCGAAACTGCGACTCCCACAGTCTGGGTGCTCTGTCATTACTTTCTATTTGGTTGTGTACGCAATTAGTCATTCACTAAAACTATAATGGACACTTTTGATAACTGCGGGTTCTGGAGATGGGATGAGGATGGTGGACTTGCGTGTGAACTGTGCAATGTCGGTTAAAAACCTGTTCCGCCATTCTTCTAATCAGCGGAACCAGCGTTTGAGATATTCGTTGAAAAGTGCCGGTCACATATCTTCAAACGGCAGGACATACACACACAAAGCTTCAATGCCGGACTAGCAACTTAACAAGGTCGTAATCGCAGTTGGATTGAAAAAATAGCAAGGTACAGTAATTTATTAAATCATCATTACATTACAATTATGAAGTTAAAATGACATGAATTAAATAAAAGTAATTTACTGCTTATATATCCCTTCTGTGAATCTGGCTAATATGATACTTTAAATCTCTCTTATATCCAAAATCAATCCCACAATCTGGACAAATATTGCGGCTCTCTCCGGTGTGTTTTCGCATGTGAATATTATAGTTGCTTCGATCAGCTGAAGCGTAGGGGCAGAGCGTGCACTTGTAACGTTTGTCGCCCGAGTGCACGCGCCGGTGTCTGGACCAATTAGAAGAATCGTTGGTGGCGTAGCCGCAGTCGCTGCACTGGAATCGGCCGCTCTGCGGCGCCACCGTTGCCGTCCCGCGCCGCGCTGACCTCGCGCGAACGACCCCTGCGGACCCAAGGGCAAAGGCTCACTACACAACCTCTGCATTAGGAATATTTTCTTTGGCCCTAACCAGTTTTGAATTTTTGCCTACAAGAAGTCACAAATACTGGGTCTTCATTTTAACGTGCAGCTCATGAACCTCTGGTTTTTTAGCAATTTGGCAACGCGGGAAATACCTTCGGCACCCCTTTCTCTTTTAGCGATCCCCCGGAAGTCGCATGCCCGCAGATTTCGGGGTGAGAGAATGCAGCTCCAGTTGGAAGAAAGAGGAAGCACTTAATTTGTCCTTAAGCAGCATTAAAGGCGAAGTCGCAGCCCCATGGTTTTAAAGGACGGGAACTAGAAGTTTACTAGAAGTTTTGAAACACTCTCCTGAGGTTTGCTATCGAAATGGCATCGGCAGCGCATATGATGTAACGAAATCTAGTGGTGATACATCGGCACATACTTTCTCGCACTATTGGAAACAACTACATAATATTGAAAGATATCAATTTCTGCGCTACTAAAATCTCAGCTACTACTTGAAAACATGTAATTCAACCAATTGAAACGAAACGCCGGTGATACATATCTGCATTCACTTCGGGAGCAGCAATCATTTCTTACTTTTACAACTGAAACAAATATAAATAAATTTTACAGTTACACTATTCGAATCTAATTATAAAGAATGGAGCAACGCACTCTTGCCACTGCAGCGTTGTCAAAACAAGTGTAATTCTTTTGGCATGTATACTTGGGAATATTTTCTTATCAATTCTAGGCAAAAACGCTTATTTTCATCAGTATTCAATTTCAACTTCTTTGTGTATTAATCATAGTATATCATGCAAGATGATACCTAATTCTAATACTAATAAACTAATTAAATAACTACTGTTCTACGATTTGTAATAATAAATTAATTTATTATCGCCTTATTATATACTGACACCGCCTCAAACGAAGCGCAGGAAATAAAACTTTAAAGCTGAATCACATTATTCAGTAT
Organism: Gryllus bimaculatus; assembly: GCA_017312745.1. Taxonomy (NCBI): domain Eukaryota; kingdom Metazoa; phylum Arthropoda; class Insecta; order Orthoptera; family Gryllidae; genus Gryllus; species Gryllus bimaculatus. The sequence goes on along the minus strand of BOPP01000299.1, from coordinate 260,853 downwards.
TTTTTATTTCCAACTTTTTAAAACTAGTGTCTGTCGAATGTAACCGAATCTCTGGAATACCTCAGAAACTCATCAATTAGAATAAACATTTAAAATAGTTAATATAAGCCCTTTAACGTTCTGTAGCAGAGATACCGCAATTTATGTAAAAATATAAAATAAGTACTTAAGTTTTGGAAATCTTTGTTTAATTTTCAACTCATTAAGTGTTTACCGAAAAAGCAAACATAATTTTTATTTAAAAAAACCGATAATCGATGCTCTTCTACATTGCTTTATAATTGTTGCAATTTTGAAAGACTACAGCATGAAAAGTATTGCTGCAGAAATGCTGAAACATGCATAGATAAGCGACCTTTCGTTCAGTGAAAATATGTATGTTCTAAACCTCGGAACACGGACAAAAAATATGGATTATCAAATATGTTTCAAATAATTTTTAAAAGGTTAATTTGAAAAACTTATAACACAAGCTCGACTGCAAATAAAACAGCTTTATCTTATCGCCGTCACTATCTCGCCGTTCAACGATCAACTTCTCAATTATCCATTGCCGCATTATTACGCAAATTTCAATTAGGTTTTGCATATTGCTTGAAAGAAAATACATGAACACTTTAAGAATACAAATTTTAGAATAAAGTAAAAATAGGATTAAGTTCTCCGAGGATTTTTCTCGGGCCCGTAGTTGGTGGGACACCTGTTTATATTTCATTCATAATTTAAAGCAAAAACTTCGCAAAAGTGTCTAGTTTTTTCAAACAAATGTACATGATCTTTGTAATGAGCTGATTTTTTTAGAACATATTTTGTTTAAGACAAAAATATATTGTCCATTTCGTAGTTTCCAAATGTTTTTGCAATTTTTGAAAACAAGGAGAGTTCAACGAAAATGAGACTTGCGCGATTCTTTTAAGCTCCCCTTCTTCTATCCGTGAAAGAAGGTGGAGCAGTTATAAGATTTTTTTAGAAATTGTGCAAATTTCAAATGCACATTAGGCAAATGCTACTAGTTTAAAAAAAATGCACGTAACCTTTTTTAGAGAATTGATTTTGTACATTAGGCTTTGTCCGACGCAAAAATCTTTATGTTCAATTTTGTAATTTTGACATGTTCACTATCTGCAATTTTCGAAAAATCGAGCGATAGAAAGTGGGATCAGCCCAATTTTTTTACCATTTCATACATATTTATTACATATATCGAGAAAATATAAATAAAAAACCTCGAGCAATTTTTGAGATTTTTTAAATTGCGCGCAAAATAACACGAAAGTTACAAACATTTTCTAAACGTTGAACATGGCATTATTTCAAGATGTCTTTAGGGAACCGATTTCATTTAGGAAAAATCTCTATCACTAATATTATAGTTGTAGGAAGACACCGAAAAGAATTGAATTTTTGTAATTTAGGAAAAATCAGGTATTTTAACGCAAATGAGACCTGCACCATTCTCTTAAGCGTCCATTACTCTATCCAAAAAGAAAGTTTAATAAAAGAATTTGACGCTATTTTTTCGATAATTTTGAAAATGTCCGAGGCGCTTCATATAAAGTACCCCCAAAATTTAAATATCTGACCGCGACATCACGGTGTATGCGCTAGCACGGTTTGTGTACAGACGGACAGACACAGACGTTTTGCAGTCAATTGATTTTTCAGTATCAAGGACGCACCAAACACGGCTTCTGGCTACATTACGTGTTAGAGAAATATTGTTTCTATATTTAGAAACTGGATTTACCCACTGGATTTCGTTACCAGGGCCCTGCAATAAGAGTTTCTGAGTTGAAAATTCGCTGTTTCCGGCACACGTTTACAATACTTTCTCTTCTTACGTTAGTAAGAGAGAAGAGTAAAACTGAAAATGCGATCTTACAAGAACCAAGAAAGGAATGTATTTCTGCCATTGATTTAGAACCTTCATTCAAACAGGGATTCACGTACTGAACCCCTTGTTTTTTGGCGACGAAGCTCGCTTCAATCTGGTCGGATACAGGACAGTCGGTTGTCGTGCAAATCGAAATCACATAAACCTTTTTTAGTGGTGTTTTAGCCGGTCCATACTTTCACGCAAAATTACATGAAAAGGATTCAAATTTTTGAAAAATTTTACATGTCCTTATGTCGAACCTATCTTTAAGGTACATATTCCACTACGGAAAAATCTCTATTTTAGTTTTTTAGTTTCAATTGATATTTCTTTTTCGAGAAAACATGTGAGTGTAAGGTAGTCGTTAGAGTGACATTTCATAACTGCAAAAGTAATAAGAACAGTACTAGATAATAAAGGTCCATCTAACCAATATACGTGAACACATATGTGTTGAGGTTATTGTTCACAAAAAGAAGTTTGTACTTTAAGTTATGATTAAATGTTTCAAATGCAAAGATTGGTGACTGTATATAAACACAATCGTTTTAATCATGTGGGTATTCATTAAAACGTTTCTATGATTCTAATAATAGTAAGCTTTATATTTTTAAAATAATGTGAAATATTTCCTGCAATATTCCACTTCAACGTGCAATACCATATCCTGGTAAATAAAAAACATTTTGATAAAATTTTTAAAAACTTATTCGACTCTGTGTTCACAGTGAATGTCTTGTTCCATAAGTAGTGAAGTCTCGTTATTTCATTAGTCATTGAGACTTCATTCTGAACGTCATGAAACCATGTTTTGGGGTTTTCTGTTTTTCATTTAGTGAGTTAGAAAACTCACATTCATCGTATATGAATATGTGTTTTCTAACTCTTTTACAGCCATATTCCACACTTATGTCATTTTCAACGGACATCCTTGTGCTCGAACGTTAAGACATAACAAAACTTTTCAAGCCATTTTTCAACCATATTGATTCTTATGGCTTAAACGTTTCCAGAATACATTTATTGAACTGTAGATTATGAAACGATGTCGTACATTTTTAAATCTTTAAAGTTCATTTCATAACTGTAAAAGTACTAAATATAGGTATGCAGCACATTTCCACAAGTTGCCTTTGGGTAATTGATCTGTTTGTGTAGTAGTTAACCGCGAGTTTTTTAGTCATTATTCAACTTCTATGTGTCCGAAAATAGCCGTAATGAATTAGATAGAAATGAGAGTTATATGAAAACTAATCCAATGAGTGCGATAGAAGTCATGTTGCCTTGAACAAATATGATGGCATGTTGATCTCCTCCAGTTCATTTTTTCTTACATCGCCCGCCCGTTTCAGGAAAAGAACTTCTTGAAATAGAATACGAAGTAGAATGTAAGATACTGTCCCCGTCAAATATTTATCTACAAATCCGAGAGATTTCATTATCCCATTGTCTGAGGAAAGCAAGCAAAATGAATATCAGACGATTTCAAAGAATAGTCAAGAAGCAAGAAAAATCTCAAAAATCTACAAATTTAACTAGGAAAAATATGTATGTATGACAAAAGTGTGATTTCTATAAAAAAATGTAAAAGTAATTTTGCACATTCAGTAAAAACAAAGAAATTCAGAGGTGATTTTATAATTTTATTTATAATATAAAAATCAGTTCTAGATAATAAATGGCCATAATGCAATCTTTTTATGTAAGTATTAAAATATTTTGAAGATATCTTGTTAACAATATAAAATTGGCTACACTGTAAATATTTCAAAGAGTAATTTTTGTAAAATGCAAATTCCACCAAGTTATTCCCTGATATTTTTTTTACCTTTTACTTATTGACAACTCTATTACGATTCTAGATGCTTATTTTTATTACTGATGACATTGTTTTAAGCGTTTATTGATGTTTGCCATTGTCATCAGATATGACACACAATGGAGGTTATATAGCCTTTAGTTTTAAAATTTTGCAATACAATGAAAATGTGGTCAAGCACGAAACGTCAGCATGACTTGGGAGTCATGCACGGGGTACATTGAACTTCCATGAGATCAGTCCTTTTTATTTCAGCTGAATGAAGATTTAATACTTTTTTTTATCTTTAATGAGGCTCTTCGGATAAGAATTCTTCAGCCAATATTCAGTTGACAGCGCGAACGTCTGATGCGTCGCGCCAGCGCCGTGGCGTGCCTCCGCGCAGCGGGGCAGGAGGTTCAGGGAGCCTTAGAGAAACCCCGAGCGACGTGAAATCAGAAATTTCGCCATTACTACTCACGTACCTCCAGAGATTTGGTAGGGGACAAGAAATTTCACAAGAAGCGCGTACGATTGTTTTTCGCAGATAGATTGAAAATATAAAAAAAGGAGAGCACAATTTTAATGCATTTGAAATATGTTCATGTAATCACATTCATAATATTGTGGAAGAATTACAACGAATTTCGGCTGAAACCACTAAAACAAACTGAGTAAATTTTGGCTGAATTAAATAAAAGTTATCTATTAATTCAACAATCCATAGTGGATATGGCTAACATGTATTTTTAAATCCTTCTTCTGTCGATAACGATTCCCACACTGTGAACACGCATATGGCTTCTCCCCGGTGTGAGTACGCATGTGCACATTGAAGTTCCAGGAGTGTGCAGTAGCGTACGGGCACACGGTGCACTTGTAAGGCTTCTCTCTCGTGTGAACGAGCTGGTGCTGTGTCCAATGAGAGGTGTTGTTGGTGGCGTAACCACAGTGGCTGCATTGGAAACGGCCGCTCCGCGGCGCCACCGTCGCCTTCCCGCGCCGGGCACCCCCTGCGCACCCAAGGGCAAAGTCTCATTGTGCGCTCTGTGGCGTTAGGTACTAGCATCCGCGCAAGGAAAGCCTAGTTGGATTAGATGGGTACGTATTCAGGCAGAAATAGAGGCAAGAATAAAGTCACTGGGAATATCTAGGTTTACTTTTAGTATTTCTAGCAGAGAAAAATCCGTTGACCCCTTGCACCCCGTTAGAGTGTAAGTTCCATCAGGGTAAGCAACATTCAGTGGGCCCTCGCTGAGTGAATATATAGATATCCATCGAAGATATATTGGGTTCTAAATTCTTCACGTCTGAGCATTGGGGGATGGAAAAACATTTGCCATAATATGTGTTTAGATTACAGCGTCATTAAAACCTCACCTTCGTCTCATTTTTGTTGTAAATTTTGTTTGGTATACGTGTAGGTTTATGAGTAATATTTGAAATACATGTTTTCGGTTACAATTGCAATTATGTAATCACAAACCTTCATGAATCGGTTGTACTTTTAAAATGGGATAGTAGACTCGCCCGTGATCCCAAGAATATAATTTCAGGCCTTGCTCTGGCTTCTTCCGCCGAAAAGTATTGGAAAGTATCGACCCTTTAGAGTTAAACTCCATTGGGAATTTATTTAAGTGGTCGGTCAAATATCTTCCAACGGCTGGACACAAACACACGAAGATTCAATACAGGACTAGGACAGGCAACGGGATGTCTTCGCAGTTAGATTGTAAAATTTAAAAAAAATTATTACACCTCTTGTCGAAAATGGCAAAAATATTTATATCTTAAACACTTAGGATTTTTGTTTAGCAATAAAATTCTGTTTTCCACTAAATCAAATTTCGTTATTTCTGATTTAAATGAAAGGGAGTGGGATCCATTAGTTTTATCGCTTGCTATTGTTAACCGGTATTATAGTAAAAACGCAAAATTTTAATATAAAATAAATAGAAAGACCGTGTTCTGCCGTCTTTTGCTCATTATTTCGATGTGTGATTTGGCCACATTTAGTGAACACTATTAATATTTGATAGACTATAACTCATAAAGTACCTTCCGTGGTAGCAGATATCTTGTAGTAATCCATTATATGGTAAAGGAAATAACCTCCACAAAAGGTTTATTACATTTTATTAATTATTATACAGAGTGAACTTTCGGGAAAACACTTGCATTGCATTATATAATGGTTATGATCCTCTGACATTCAACAAACTTATCCACCAAAAAGGTGTAAAAATTATTTTAAATAAGGTTTTTCCTCAACAATGCCCTATAGAACCTAATAAAGTTATTTGCATCCTCTACGTAGGTCCTGTATCTAAACGTATAGGACAATGTTTCACTAAATACAATATCTCAATAGCCTACAAAACCTTAAACTCCCTCCAATCTTTAATCCCGAGTTCCAAATCACCTATCCCCCCCATTGAAAGAAGTGGAATTTATCACCTAATTTGTAATAACTGTAATTCAGCATATGTAGGTCAAACAGACAGAACATTTTCAGTTCGAATTAATGAGCGTATTGGATGTTGGAAACAAAATTTAGACACTTCCACCTTTGCCAATCATTTGATTCAATTTAACCATTCCTTTGACCCCAATTATAATTTAAAAACCCTTCAACTGGTCAACAAAGACACAAAAATGAACATTTTGGAGAACTTGCAGATTCTAAAACTTTTCAATAATACGAATTTTCTGTCTTGAAAGAACATTCCTCGATTAAAGGCAGTCTCATTCTAAATATTTCATTAACTAGCTCCTAATCATTCTTTTGACATATTTCCCCCCTTTTTGCAATTTCTTTATCTAGTCAACTAGTTAAAAATTTGTTCTTTATTTATTTAAAATTCTATAATCTTGCAAATTCCTAATTTTCTGTTCTGTTTTACATTCCTGTATGTAAAGCAGTCATTTTTTGTCTGTTTATGACTACCCTTTCTTCTCTTATATCCCCCCCCCCTTTTCCCTCAATTGCTAGGCTTCCTCTTCTTCCATTCCAAAAGATCGCTGCCACCTAGCTGTAACCAGCATGTTTTGCAGGTTACATATTTTTTGACCACGTTGTGAACATTCTTGGGTGTTCCACATTGCTTGGGCAGTAAGTATTTTCAATTTATATTTATTTGATATTATTTGTTGTTGTTTTTTCACTAAATTCACTGTATTTATTTTTTTGTGTTCAATATGTGTTAATGTTTTCATTTCTCCTCCTTGCTAGTGACCTACTGAGGATGGGAAAAGTGTTTTCCCGGAAGTTAACTCTGGATAATAATTAATAAAAATTATTAAACCTTTTGTGGAGATTATTTCCTTTACCACATCACAAAGTACCGTTAATCCATTAAATAATATACTGAACAATACTCAAGAATATCGTTTTTAAATTCAATTTACTCAAGATACACTTTTGTCCCACAATCTTTTCCCCAAAATGCTTCATATACTTTTTTTGACATCTTATTATTGACGTAATACAATACTATACCCTATTTAAAAATATTAATGACATTGTCTTTTATCGACATTTAACATCGCATTCTACGTACTATGGAGGTTTTGACACTTTATGTGAAGTTTCGTGTTCTTGCAACAAGAATACTTCGGAAATATAGGCAGGTGGCAACAACGACGCGTCTGCAGAACTTTGGGAAAGATGATAGCTAGAATGATTCTTTCAAACTATTTCGATGAAGAATTCGTTTTAGGAGTACTGTTGATTTTCCGTTATATTCTAAAATACTTTAACGGTGCAGTTAACTGGTTTGCCCAATTTTCATTGAGGCGAAAATGCTTCCATTTTCGCGAATTCCAGAAAACGACTCTCTGCATGTCCATCGCATACATGCAACGCATTTGCAAGTAAAAAATCAACAAATAAGCTGCCTACCTCTCCAACCTTCCCACAGGCGTGTACACTTTGATCTAAATGCTTTTGCGTATAACACCGCTTGGCTTTTCAACTTTTCACACACCTTTGGAAACGGGTGAGTAGAAGTTCAGGCAGAGAGAGAAGGTGACTTTCAGAGAAATTTCCTGAAGTATTTCCTTCGTCAGGGCTCGATTCGCCGGTCGGCAAAACCTCACTCAGGAGTCCACACGAAAGGACTCCGAAGAAGAAAAGGCAAGAGGATGACCGTCTGCACAGTAGTACATCTGGCCGCTTGAGTCCCGAAGACGTAGCTTGCCCCTCAATTTAGTCCGCCCTGCTTGAATCAGTTCCTGAGCCACAGCCGCTCTCATCCAGCCCTCACTGTCGCCCCCATCCCCTTATGCGACCACCCACAGGTCCATCCACTCGTAAAACACGACCCTCACCGGGGAGACATTAAGGAAAAATTTGGATTTTTTACATTTTAACATTTTCTCAAAAAAAATTAGAGGTTTAGAGCCTATCATGTACCTACCTTTGTCTTTTTAACGAATTCTACTAGAAGTACGTGGTTTTCACAATATGCGAAAGAAAAGTTCATTTTTTAATATTGCTTGCACTGCAAAACTTTACTTGATATGCATATTTCCGCAGCACACGTTTTACATGTTACCAAGTCGAGGCGACTAGTTTCGTTGTAGGCGTAACTTCAATGCCGATTTTTTCATACTTGTCCCATTATCTCTGGATAACTACTCAAGTGATAATTTTCAATTTTTTATAGGTCAATTAAGTATTTGAATTCAATTCAGTGATGCCTTATTTTACGTGGCCATGAGGCTAGCTCTTCCGTCTGACCACGCAAATTTCGCTACGCTACTTTCATCAACTAGCGGGAGACGAAGGAGTGCACGAGCGACAACATGCAATTTGAATTTAACTCAGAGGCTTCATATAGGCTTGAGGATCTTTTACATGTAGTAAATCTACAACTAGGGACAGCCGGCTTTACTTCCCCTCTGAAGGATTTCCCCCTCCTACTTAAAAACCCACGGCTTCCATCGGGTTTGAACTCGCTAACTAATGAACAACAGCCCGATACGCTGTTAAATCATCGACGCGACAGGTAATAGCAAATATATGGTAGTCCAATGTGTACAGTATTTCTGCACAGAGTTCACAATATTTGCATTAAAGTACAGAAGAAAATAATATTTAAAAAAATGATTTTTCGTTAAAATATCCTCTAAACTGCAGAACACTACTCAAAAGATAAATATTCCTTTCTATACACTGAAAAAATATCCACCAAGCTGCTCTTAAAAATTTACAACACTAGATTTGACAATTTCTGATCGATTGATAGTGATTCCCGGCGCGTTAACTAAGGTCAAAGGTTCCGTAAGTGTAATGCACGTTTTGCTCGGGGGGTGGTCCGACGCCGACCTACCATCGGCTAGTGGGGTTTTCCCTAACCAGGTATCACCCACCACCGGAGCACCACACCGCCCTAGTCGGGACAAGCTCAAAGCTCCACACTGGTCTCTCGGTATTTGTGGCAGTGTAATGCATGTTAGTGTGTGTTTAAGTAGGGGGTGAGGATAAGGCAAGGTAAGAATAGTGTGACGTCATGGATACTCACAGCGACCACAGACACAGAGCTTTCGTATAACAATATATTTATTAACAAAGAAAACAAAACAAATATATACACTTAATATCTTACTTACACCCTAGCTCTGATAGACCTACTATCCCCTGATCGCGGGAGCGATCCAAACCCGATTGAAGATGGTTTTGATTGTGGCATTCGCCACTCCTACTTTTGAAGCGCGCACAAAGCCTAGCTTCCGTGACCGGATGTCTCGCTGGGACACAAAGTCCGTTCTGGCGCACCAACGGCTGGTTTGCCTGGATCGCAGGAGCGATCTTATCCGATTGAGAATCGGCGTGAATCGTGGCACTCAACCACTCTTCACCTCGGAGCACGCACACAGCATCGCTCCCCCGTGACCGCAGTCACCCAAGGACATAAAGTCCGCAGGCTTCGTCAACTAATGACTCCAGCCTCGCGAGCCTGGCTCGCATATGCACCGTCTTGGCACCAAGTTTTGTGCACACGCACGAGGTTCTCCCGCTGTCTCCAGAACCTGCCTACTGGCTCCGTACACTCTGTTATATAGGCGAGGCCCACGTGATCTCCTACGTCACGCCACCCCCTCGCTTGTTATAACAGTGAAAAGCTTCTATAAGCCGGAAGACACCCAAAGCCTTGTGTCTCCCGTCTCCGCGTTCTTCCCTTTACGGAAAAACCCTACTTCCTGTGGCGAGACTAATCCTGCCAAGCGTCCCCAAATAGATGCCACGAGGCACGCTGGCTAATACGTTACAATAGGTAGGAAAGATCGCGCACGATTCGTGGCCCATTCGTTACGGTACTGTTCCGGCATTCACCTGGTGTTGATCGGAGAAACGGAAAACTACCGATCAGAGCAGTCGGCCACTAGAATTCTTAATTACAATTTTTTTTAAAACTAAATTTAAAATACATTTATTAAATCTTCAATACATTATTACAAACAGCAAAAATTGGCTTAAAGTAAATGAATGTTATTTATTTATTATACAAGCCAAAGTGAATCTGACTAATATGGTCATTCAACTGTTTCTCGTGTTCGAAGCGAATCCCGCATGGTCGAAAGGCTGCTTCCCGGCGTGAGTCCGCATGTGCCTTCTCAAGTTGCAGGCGTGCGACGTCGCGTACTTGCAGAGCGTGCAGAAGTCGGCAGCCCCATTAAAGGACGGGAACTAGAAAGTTCTTCTAGAAAGTTTTGAAAACACTCTCCTGAGGTTGCTATCGAAATGCGCATCTCGGGCAGCGCCATACTGATGGGTAGACGAAAACTAGTGGTGAACATCGGCACATGACTTTCTCGCATATTGGAAAACACTGATTACATATTATTCGAAAAGAATCAATTTGCTTCTGGCGCTAACTAAAAATCTAGCTACTACTTGAAAAACTGTAATTCAACCAATTGAAACGAAACGCCGGTGATACATATCTGCATTCACGTTCGGGGAGCGAATCATTTCTGCTACTTTTACAACTGAAACAAGACTATAAATAAATCTTTACAGTTACAGGTATTCGAATTCTAATTATAAAAGAATGGAGCAACGGCATCTCTTGCACCTGCAGCGTTGTCAAAAACAAGTGTAATTCTTGTTGGCATATATACGTTGGGAATATTTTCTTATGCATTCTAGGCAAAAACGCTTATTTTCATATTCAAGTAATTCTAATTTAATCAACTTCTTTGTGTATTAATTCATAGTATATCATGCAAGATGATACTAATTCTAATACTAATAATCTAATTAAATTACTAAATCTGTTCTAGCGATTTTGTAATAATACATTAATTTTATTATCGCCTTATTATATTACTGACACCGGCCTCAAACGAAAGGCAGGAAATAAACTTAAAGCTGAATCACATTATTCGCTATTTTTTATTTCCAATATTTTTAAACTAGTGGTCCTGTGAGAATGTAACGAATTCTCTGGAATACCTTTGAAAACTCATTCATTAGAATTAACATTTAAAATAGTTCAATACTTAAGCCTTAAACGTTTTTGTAGCAGGAAAATACGCAATTTATGTAAAATCAATTAAAATAGTACTCTCTAAGTTTCGGAAACCTTTGTTTCTAATTTCAAGCTCATTAAGTGTTTTACCGAAAAAGCACAACCTAATTTTTTTAAAAAAACGGATAATCGCATGCTCTTCTACATTGGCTTTTATAATTTGTTGCAATTTTTGAAAAAGAACTACGCATGAAAAGTATTGCTGCAGAAATGCTGAATACATGCATAGACTAAGCGGAATTTTCGTTTCAGTGAAAATAATGTATGTTTCTACAACCTCTCGGAATCACGGGACAAAAAATATGGATTTTCAAATATTTTTCAAATAATTTTAAAAGGTTATTTGTGAAAAACTTATACACAAGGCTCTGAAACTGGCAAATAAAAACAGCTTTATCTTATCGCCGTCACTAATCTGCCGTCGTCAACGATTAACTTGCTCATTATCCATTGCCGCATTCTTTCGCAAATTTCAATTAGGTTTTGCATATTGCTGAAAGAAAATACATGAACAACTTTAAGAATACAATTTTAGAATAAAGTAAAATTAGGATTAAGTTACTCCGAGGATTTTTTCTGGCCCGTAGTTGGTGAGGCAACCTGTTTATATTATCTTCATAATTTTACAAGCAAAAACTTCCGCAAAGTGTCTAGTTTTTTCAAACAAATGTTACATGACTTTGTAATGAGCTGATTTTTTTTAGAACATATTTGCTTTAAGACAAAAATATATTGTCCATGTTCGTAGTTTTCCAAATGTTTTTGCAAATTTTTGAAAACAAGGAGAGTTCAACGAAAATGAGACTTGCGCAGATTCTTTATTAGCTCCCTTCTCTACCCGTTGAAGAAGGGTGAGGCAGTTATAAATCTTGTTTAGAAATTGTTGCAAATTCAAATGCACATTAGCGCAAAATGCTAACAGTTTTTAAAAAAAATGCACTGTAACCTTTTTTAGAGAATTGATTTTTGTACATGCAGGCTTTGTCGACGCAAAAATCTTTATGTTCAATTTGTAATTTTGAACATTGTTCACTTTCTGCAATTTTCGAAAATTCGAGCGCGACTAGAAACGTGGGATCACCCATTTTTTACCATTCATACTTTTATATACATATATCGGAAATATAAAATACAAAACCTCGACGCAATTTTTGAGATTTTTTAAAATTGCGCCCAATAACACGAAAGTTAAAACATTTTCTAAAACGTTGAACATGGCATTATTTCAAGATGCTCTTTAGGGAACCGCTTTCATTTAGGAAAAATCCTTATACTAATATTGATAGTTGTGAGGAAGACAAACCGAAAAGATCTTGAATTTTTGTATATTTACGAAAAAGAACAGCGTTATTTTAACCGCAAATGAAGACTGCACTATTCTCTCTTATCCCAAAAAGAAAGTTCAATAAACGAATTTTGACGCTATTTTTCGATAATTTTGAAAATGTCCGAGGCGCTTCAATAAAGTACCCAAAATTTAAATATCCTACCTGCGACATCACGGGTGTATGCGCTAGCACAGACGGACTAGACACAGGACGTTTTGCAAGTGCAATTGAGTTTTTTCCAGCGTATCAAGAGCGCACCAAACACGGCTTCTGGCTTACATTACGTGTTAGAGAAATATTTTCTATATTTTACGAACTGGATTTACCCACTGGATTTCGTTACCAGGGCCCTGCCATAAGAGTTGTTCTGAGTTGAAAATTCGCTGTTTCCGGGGGCACACGTTTTACAATACTTTTCTCTTCTTACGTTAGTAAGTAGAGAAGAGTAACTGAAATGCGATCTTACAAGAACCAGGGAAGGAGTGATTTCTCATTGGTTAGAACCTTCATTCAAACAGGATTCACTACGTAAGACCCTTGTTTTTTGGCGCGAATGCTCGCTTCAATCTGGTCGGTACAGGACAGTCGATTGTCGTGCAAATCGCGAAATCACCATAACCTTTTTTTTTAGGGTGGGTGTTTAGCCGGTCCATTACTTTTACGCAAAATTACATGGAAAAGGATCAATTTTTCGAAAATTTTACACGTCTCCTTAATGTCGAACCTATCTCTTCAACGTCTATCCACTACGGAAAAATCTCTATTTAGTTTTTAGTTTCAATTGATATTTCTTTTTCGAGAAAACATGTGAGTGTAAAGGTAGGTCGTTAAGAGTTGACATCCTTTCATATGCAAAAGTAATAAGAACAGTACTAGATAATAAAGGTCCATCTACAAATATATACGTGAACACATATGTGTTTGAGGTTATTGTTCACAAAAGAAGTTTGTACTTTAAGTTATGATTTAAATGTTTCAAATGCAAATATTGGTGGACTGTATATAAACACAATCGTTATAATCATGTAGGGTCTTCTTAAAACGTTTTCTATGATTTATTAATAGTAAGCTTTATATTTTTAAAATATGTGAAATATGTCCTGCATATTCCCTACTCAACGTGCAATACCAGATTCCTGCGTAAATAAAAACATTTTGAATAAAATTTTTAAAAAATCTTATTCGACTCTTTGGTCACAGTGGGAATGTACTTGTTCCATAAGAAGTGAAGTCTCGTTATTTCATTAGTGTCATTGAGACTTCATTCTGAACGTCATGAAACAAATGTTTTGGGGTTTTCTGTTTTTCATTAGTGATGTTAGAAACTCAACATTCATCGTATCTGAATATGTGTTTTCTAACTCTTTTACAGTCCACATTCCACACTTATGTCATTTTCAACGGGTAACATCCCTGTGCTCGGACAAGTTAAGACATACCTCCAATTTTCAAAGCCCTATTTTCAACCATATTGATTCTTATGGCTAAACGTTTCCAGAATACCATTTATTGAACTGCTAGATTAATGAAACGATGTCTACATTTTTAAATCCTTTAAAGTTCATTTCATTTAACTGTAAAAGTACTAAATATAGGTATGCAGCACCATTTCACAAGTTGCCTTTGGGTAATTGGGAATCTGTTTGTGTAGTAGTTAACCGCGAGTTTTTTAGGTCTATTATTTCAACTTCTATGTGTCCGGAAAATAGCCCGTAATGAATTAGATAGATGAGAGTTATATGAAAACTATATTCCGATGAGTGCGATAGAACGTTCAAGTTGCCCTTGAACAAATATGGATGGGATGTTTGATCTCTCCAGTTCAAATACATTTTTTCTTAATCGCCCGCCCGTTTTCAGGAAAGAACTTCTCCTTGAAATTAGAATACGAAGTAGAATGTAGATACTGTCCCCGGTCAAATATTTATCCCACAAATCCGCAGAGATTTTCATTATCCGATGTGTCTGAGGAAAGCAAGCAAAATGAATATTCAGGACGATTTCAAAGAAAGTCAAGAAGCAAGAAAATTCAAAAATCTAACAAATTTTACACTAAGAAAAATATGTATGTATGACAAAAGTGTGATTTTTAATAAAAAATGTTAAAGTAATTTTGCACATCTAGTAAAAACAAAGAAATTCGAGGTGATTTTATAATTTTTATTTATAATATAAAAATTCCAGTTTTTCTTTTAGATAATAAATGGCCATAATCGATCTTTTTATGTAAGTATTAAAATATTTTGAAGATTATCTTGTTAACAATATAAAATTGGCTACACTGTAAATATTTCAAAGAGTATTTTTGTAAATGCAAATGTCCACCAGTTATTCCCTGATATTTTTTTTACCTTTTACTCCTTATTGACAACTCTTATTACGAATTCTAATGCTTATTTTATTACTGATGACATTGTTTAAGCGTTTATTGATGTTTTTGGCCATTGTCTCAGAATTGACACACAATGGAGTTAATAAAGTCCTTTAGTTTTAAACTTTTGCCAATACAATGAAAATGTAGTCAAGCACGAAACGTCAGCTTGAACTTGGCGAGTCATGGGCAAGCCGGGTACATTGAAACTTCCATGAGATCATCTTTTTTATTTCAGCTGAATGAAGATTTAATACTTTTTTTTTCTTTATAACGAGGCTCTTCGGATAACAATTCTTCAGCCAATATGCAGTTGACAGCGCGAACGTCTGATTGCGGTGCGCCAGCGCCGTGGCGTGCCTCCGCGCAGCGGGCCAGAGGTTCCAGGGAGCCTTAGAGAAACCCGAGGCGACGTGGAAATCAGAAAATCTCGCATTATACTCACGTTACCTCCAGAGATTTGGTAGGGACAAGAAATTTCACAAGAAGCGGCGTACCGATTGTTTTTCGCAGATAGATTGAAAATATAAAAAAAGGAGAGCACAATTTTAAGCATTTGAAATATGTTCATTGTAACTCACATATAATATTGTGGAAGGAACTTACAACGAATTTCGGCTGAAACCACTAAAAAAACCTGAGTAAATTTTGGCTGAATTAAATGAAAGTTATTACTATTAATTCAACAACTCCATAGTGGATATGGCTAACATGTATTTTTTAAATCCTTCTCTGGCGATAAACGATTCCAACTGTGAAACAGCATATGGCTTCTGCCCGGTGTGAGTAACGCATGCTGCCACATTGAAGTTCGAGGAGTGTGCAGTAGCGTTACGGGCACACGGTGGCACTTGTTAAGGCTTCTCTCTCGTGTGAACGAGCTGGTGCTGTGCTCCAATGAGAGGGTGTGTTGGTGGCGTAACAAGTGGGCTGCATTGGAAACGGCGCTCCGCGGCGCCACCGATCGGCCTTCCGCGCCCGGCCACCCCCTGCGCCCCAAGGGCAAAGTTCTCATTGTGCGCTCTGCTGGCCGTTAGGTACTAGCAATCCGCGCAAAGAAAGCTAGGTTGGATTAGCATGGGTAACGTTTCAGGCAGAAATAGACAGGCAGATAAGTCCTGGCATATATCTAGGTTTACTTTAGTATTGCTATGCAGAGAAAAATCGTTGACCCGCTGCCACCCCGTTGAGTGTATGTTCCATAGGGTAAGCAAGATTCAGTGGGCCCTCGCTGAGTGAATATGTATAGATAATCCATCGAAGATATATTGGGCTCTTATAATTCTCTCACGTCTGAGGCATGTGGGTTGGATGGAAAAAACATTTGCCCATAATATGTGTTTTAGATTTACAGGCGTATTAAACGTCACCTTCGTCTCATTTTTGTTGTAAATTTTGTTTGGTTATACGTGTAGTTTGTTGTAATTTTGTTTGGTATACGTTGTGGTTTATGCAGTAATATTGAAATACATGTTTTCGGTTACAATTGGCAATTATGTAATCAAAACCTTCATGAATCGGGTTGTACTTTTAAAATGGGATAGTAGGACTCGCCCGTGATCCTAAATATATTTCAGGGCTTGCTCTGGCTTACTTCGCCAAATATTGGGAAGTATCGGACCCTAGATGTTAAACTCCATTGGATTTATTTAAGTGGTCGGTCAAAATGATCTTCCCAACGGCTGACACAAACACAACGAAGATTCAATACAAGGACTAGGACAACGCGCAACGGGATGGTCTTCGCAGTTAGATTGTAAAATTTAAAAAAAATTATTACACCCTCTTGTCCGAAAATTGCAAAAATATTTATATTCTTAAACATTAGGATTTTTTGGTTAGGAATAAAATTCTGGTTTCACTAAATTCAAATTTCATTATTTCTGATTAAGAGTGAAAGGGAGTGGGATCATTAGTTTTATCGTTGCTATTGTTAACACGGTATTAGAGTAAAACGCAAAAATTTTAATATAAAATAAATAGAAAGACCGTGTTCTGCCGTCTTTTGCTCATTATTCGAATGTGTGATTTGGCCACATTTAAGTGAACACTATTAATATTTGATAGACTATAACTCATAAAGTACCTTCCGTGGTGGTAGCAGAATATCTTGTAGTAATCCATTATATGGTAAAGGAAATACCTCCACAAAAAGGTTTATTACATTTTATAATTATTATAACAGAGTGAACTTTCGGGAAAACACCTTGCATTGCATTATATAAGGTTATGATCCTCTGACATTCAACAATACGTACTCCACCAAAAAAAGGTGTAAAAATTATTTTAAATAAGGTTTGTCCTCTAACTATCTGGCTCTATATGAACTAGAAAGTTTATTACATCCCCCTACAATAGGTCCGTGTATCAAACGTATAAGACAATGTTTCACTAAATACATTCCATAGCTCTAACCTAAAACTCCCTCCAATCTTTAATCCGGTCCAAATCACCTATCCCCCCCCATTGAAAAAGTGGAATTTATCACACCTAATTGTAATACTGTAATTCAGCATATGTAGGTCAAAAGACAGCAAACATTTTTCCAGTTCGAGATTAATGAGCGTAATTGATGTTGGAAACAAAGATTTAGACACTTCCACTTTTGCCAATCATTTTGATTCAATTTAACCATCCTTTGACCCAATTATAATTAATATAAAAACCCTTCACACTGGTTCAAGCAAGACACAAAAATGAACATTTGGAGAACTTGCAGATTTCTAAAACTTTTTCAATAATCGATTTTTCTGTTCTTGAAGAACATTCCTGATTTAAAGGCAGTCTCATTCTCAAATATTTCATTAACTAGCTCCTTAATCATTCTTTTGACAATACTTTCCCCCCTTTTTGCATTTTTTATCTAGTCAACTAGTTAAAAATTTGTTCTTTATTTATTTAAAATTCTATAATCTTTGCCAATCCTAATTTTCTGTTCTGTTTTACATTCCTGTATGTAAGCAGTCATTTTTGGTCTGTTTATGGACTACTTTCTTCCTTATATCCGCCCCCCCTTTTCCCTCAATTGCTAGGGCTTTCCTCTTCTTCCATTCCAAAAGATCGCTGGCCACCTAGCTTTAACCAGCATGTTTTGCAGGTTACAATATTTTGTTGACACGTGTGAACATTCTTTCTGGGTTGTTCCACATTGCTTGGGCAGTAAGTATTTTCAATTTATATTTATTTGATATTATTGTTTGTTGGTTTTTTTCACTAAATTTCACTGTATTTTTTTTTTGTGTTCAATATGTGTTAATGTTTTCATTTCTCCTCCTTGCTAGTGACCTACTGGGATGGGGAAAAGTGTTTTCCCGGAAGTTACTCTGGATAATAATTAATAACAATTATTAAACCTTTTGTGGAATTATTTCCGTTTACACATCAAAAAGTACGTTAATCCATTAAATGAATCATACTGAACAAACTTTAAGGATATCGTTTTCACAATTCAATTTACTCAAAGATACACTTTGTCCCACAATCTTTTCCCCAAAATGTTCATATTACTTTTTTAGACATTCTTATTATTGACGTAATACAATACTATACCCTACACTTAAAAATATTTAATGAATTGTTTTTATCGAATTTACATCGCATTCTTCCGCTACTATGGACGTTTGACCTTTATTGAAGTTTCGTGTTCTCTGCAACAAGAATACTCGGAAATCTAGCAGGTGGCAACAACGACGCGTCTGCAGAACTTTGGGAAAGATGGATAGCTAGAATGATTCTTTCAAACTATTTCGATGAAGAATTTCGTTTTAGGAAGTACTCGTTGATGTCCGTTATTATTCTAGAAATACTTTAACGGGTGCAGTTAAACTGGTTTGCCCAATTTTCACTTGAGGCAAAAAATGCCTTCCATTTTTCGCGAATTCCCAGAAAAGCGACTCTCTGCATGGTCCATCGCATAACGATGCAACGCATTTGCAACTATAGAAAAATCAACACAATAAGCTCCTACTCTCCAACCTTCCACAGGCGCTGTACACTTGTTGATCTAAATGCTTTCGTATCAACACCGCTTTTGGCTTTTCAACTTTCACACCACCTTTTGGAAACGGAGTGCAGTAGAAGTTTCAGGCAGAGATAGAAGGTAGACTTTTCAGAGAAAATTTCCTTGAAGTATTTCTTCGTCGGGCCTCGATTCTGCCGGTCGCAAAACCTCACCAGGAGTCCACACGAAAGTGACTCCGAAGAAGAGAAAAGGCACAAGGAGGATGACCGTCTGCACAGTAGTACATATGGCCGGCTTGAGTTCCCGAAGAACGTAGCTTGCCCTCAATTAGTCCGCCCCTGCGTTGAATAGTTTCCTGGGAGCCACCAGCCGCTCTCTCCAGCTAACTGTCGCCCCCATCCCCTTATGCGACACCACAGGTCCATCCACTCGTAAAACAGACCCTCAACGGGGAGACATTAAGGAAAAATTTGGATTTTTTACATTTAAACATTTTTCTCCAAAAAAAATTAGAGCGTTTAGAGGCCTATCATGTACCTACCTTTGTCTTTTTAACGAATTCTACTAGAAGTTACGTGGTTTTCCAAATATGCGAAAGAAAAGTTCATTTTTTTAATTATTGATTGCACTGCAAACTTTACTTGATTATGCATATTTCCGCAGCACCGTTTTATCATGTTACAAAGTCGAGGCGAATAGTTTTCGTTGTAGGCGTAACTTCATGTCGATTTTTTCAACTTGTCCCATTATCTCTGGATAACTACTACTATAAGTGCATAATTTTCAATTTTTTATAGGTCATTAAGTATTTGAATTCAATTCAGTGATGCTATTTACGTGCGCATGAGGCATAGCTCTTCCAGCTCTGACAGCGGCAAATTTCGCTACGCTCCTTCATCAACTAGCGGGAGACGAAGGAGTGCACGAGCGACAGACATGCAATTTGAATTTAAAATCAGAGGCTTCATTAGGCTTGAGGATCTTTTTTACATGTAGTAAATCTACAACTAGGGACAGCCGGCTTTACTTCCCTCGAAGTGATTTTCCCCCTCCTACTTAAAACCACGGCTTCCATCGGTTTGAACTCGCCTACTATGAACAACGCCCGATACGCTGTTAAATCATGCGACGGCGGACAGGTAATAGCAAATATTATTGGTAGGTCCAATGGGTGTAAGCGTATTTTCTGCACAGAGTTCGACAATATTGGCATAAAGTACAGAATGAAAATAATATTTAAAAAAAATGATTTTTCGTTTAATAGATATCCTCTAAACTACAGAACATAACTCAAAGATAAAGATCATTCCTTTCTATAATCACTGAAAATATATCGCACCAAGCTGCCTCTTTTAATTATTTACAGAACACTGAAGATTTGACAATTTTGACTCGATTGATAGTGATTCCGGCGCGTTGATACTAAAGGCCAAAGGGTTCCGTAATGTAATGCACGTTTTGGCTCGGGAGGTTGGTCCGACGGCCACCTACCATCGGCTAGGTGGGGGTTCCCTAACCAGGTATCACACACCACCGGAGCACCACACCGCCTAGTCGGGACAAGCTCAAAGCTCCCACATCTGGTCTCTCGTGTATTTGTGCAGTGTAATGCAATGTTAGTGTGTGTTTTAAGTAGGGGCGTGAGGATACAGCAAGGTTTAAAGAATAGTAGGAAAGATCGCGCACGATTCGTGGGCCCATGTACGTTACGGGTACTGGTTGCGGTCATTCACCGCTGGTTGTTGTCGGAGAAACGGAAAACTCCGATCAAGAAGTCGGCCCTAGAATTCTTAATTACAATTTTTTTAAAAACTAAATTTAAAATACATTTATTAAATCTTCAATACATTATTACAAACAGCAAAATTGCTTAAAGTAAATGAACGTTATTTATTGATTATACAAGCCAAAGTGAAGTCTGACTAATATGATCCTTCAACTGTTTCTCGAGTCCGAAGCGAATCCCGCATGGTCGAAACGCTGCTCCCGGCGTGAGCTCGCATGGCTGCTTTTCAAGTTGCAGGCGTGCGACGTCGCGTACTTGCAGAGCGTGCACATCAGCGGCTTCTCCCCGGTGTGTTTGCGCAAGTGCTTAATTTAAGTTGCTTTGGTCCGCGGAGCGCGTAGGGGCAGAGCGTGCACTTGAAGGGCTTCTCGCCCGTGTGCACCCGCTGGTGCCTGGTCTCCAATCAGTAGAAGCGTTGGGTGGCGTAGCCGCAGTGGTGGACTGGTAGCGGAAGGTGCGCCGCCGTCTCTGTCACGTCACTGTCTCCGTTCCCTACGCCCAAGCG
>BOPP01000299.1:211507-236942 GCA_017312745.1 Gryllus bimaculatus | reverse complement strand
ATATATATGTATGTATGTATATATATATATATATATTTTTTTGTAATTTACTTGACGTCGTATAAGATTCGACTTCACTAACTACTCCTCTACCGATTCTTTGCTAGTACCTCTACCTCTTTCTCCGCTAGTATGCATAAATACAGGCAGTTCCAGACCAATTGGAGACTGACAGCTCGCCACAGAATGAAGAGCAAAGCGTTCTTCAAAATTACTAATAGGATTTTAAAGTAAGCTGAAGGCTGTTCTAGTCAATTTTCTTATTTATCAAGATTCGCTTGATCTGTAAAGTACGAACAGAATTTTGGATGTTTTAGAGTGAGCAGAAAACTCCTAACAACACGCACTTGCATCAGTTTGACAACCCTTAGTATCACGAACTCGCACCAGTCACAGAAAACCAATAGTAACACGCGCTCACACGAGACAGACAAGCAAAAGAAACACGCGCTTGCACCACTCTCAAAGAACTCTTAGTAACCCGCGCTTGCAGCAGTTTCAAACATTTGGAATATGCGCTTGCACCAGTCTCACTAAACAAACTTTAATCCTACGCGCTTGCACCAGTCCCAGAAATTCTTATGGTGGCCATAGACGTTACGATATACTTGCGCAAGTTTAGACTTGTACAAGTATATCTAACATGTGTTCGATCAATTTCGATTGTAAAACTTGTGCAATGCTGCGTTTGCGCAAGTTTACTTGAACGTCTTTGGCAGCACACGTCGCGTTTCAGTAGCAGACAAACTGTTTTTGGTAAGCGCGTACATCTTGCAGCCGGAATGTCAAATGCCAAAAATGACGACTTGTGATGAGATGCATGGAGTTCGAGAGATTTTGGAAGAATTAATTTACATTCATAATATATTTCATAATACATAATTCATTCATTGGTAGTTAAGCCAGTCTTTAAGTGCAAATTTCAATTCAGTTAATAAATTGATGTGCGAATACTGCTCTTTTTCGTAACCAGTCTTTACACCTTATAGAACGATTTCTTTCAAGTCTTTTCAACTTTTTTGTAGCAAATTATAATCCAACTATAGCCAAAGCGTCATCCATCGCTGCACAATACAACTGGACGCTTACTACAGAAATGGTACCGTATAAGCATACACGAGCATCTGTGGTTACTTGGAAAAAAAAGTATGTTTGCGCAAGTTTAAACTTGCGCAAGTATATCGTAACGTGTATGGCTACCATTAGTCACACGCACTTGCACAAGTCTCAGACAACTCTTAGTACCATCCGCTTACGCAAGACAGACAACCCTAGTACCACGCGCTTGCACCAGTTTCAGAGAATTCTTCTAACACGTGCTTCCACAAGTCTCAGGCAACCCTAGTAACACGCGCTTGCACCAGTCGCAGAAAACCCAAACGTCGTTTATAACAGTTACATTCTTCGCCTGACAGTGGTGGCGAAAGGTAGCCAGAGCTCTGCTGTCCGATCCTGTCAGATATGTTGGGATAAAGGCGTTACTTCGTAGTTCGCCACTCCAATAACGGAGTGGCGGGGAGCCACGGGTCGCATAGCGAGAAAACGAAATTATTATCTAATAAAGTGAACCACAGAAGTGCTAATGATAAATAATTCATCGAAACAATTCCGGTGACATGCGACTCAAAGTGCACGACTCAAAGTGCGACGCAAATTAGTGTAGTGAATAGCATGTAGCTATGACCCTCCAACAAATGTAGTAGTAAGTGCGGCTTTGCTTGGACATAACAACAGTGAGAACTAGTCAACTACAATGGAAAGGTTCATCCCAGATAACCCAAATCAATTCAACGCAGACGAAATGGAGGTGACGCAGGAGAAAATCAATCAACATAACACCCATGGCGCCGATGGCACGGAACCAATTCTACTCATGAAATAATTATAAACGTTGCCATTGCCAACAACGGCAATGACAACGTTTATAATTATTTCATGAAAAATGCCAACGATAACGCACCACAACACCTATACCGATTTAACCCAACCAGAAAAAGACTCTTCAGACTCCAGAAAAAGGTAAGTGACAGACAACGATATAGATCGTGAACCCAAAAAGTTCAGTTACAGTGATTAAACACAAAATCTAACTCACTAATAATTAATGTGCCGGTGAAAAACAGATTCGGACCTCTATGTGAACTTGCTAAGCAAACAACCGAAAATAGATTCGCTCATAACAACGACCTTCCTAGTAATCAAAGTGAAACCCAAAATAAAATAATCATAGTAGCAGACATCACCAATATTACTGCATTCATCAAAGAACGTAAATCTAAAGTCACCACGAACTTCATTGCAGATCAAAAAAGTAATAAAATAAAAATAAGTGCAAACTCACCCACGGACTTTCGAAACTTAATCATGTATTTAATTAACACACATCGAAGTTTTCATTAAATCAGAGACACATTAAATATACGAAGACCTAAAAAACGCTTTCCTTCGCCGATAAAAATCACCAGGCTTCATAAAGAAAACAGACATGTCCCAGTAGTTGCAGCTGTTTTTCAGGACAAAATCAAATAGACAATATTCTAGTCATTAAGCAAATTTGTAACCATAGAGTACATGCGGAAGCAAGGAAAAAGCCCCAAGATCCCATACAATACCAGCGGTGTCTAAATTATGGCCATACAAAGAATAATTGCAATCATTTAATTAGCCGCGCTTTTTGCTCGCGTAATCACTATATACCTAAAAAAATAAATTGAAAATGAAAAACTGGCAACCAAAACAACCTCCAAAACATAAATCAAAGATCTTCCCACCAACCCATTCCACTACAATCTAACACCCATTTCCCTATTCTTTCCCAAACACCAACTCGCAACTTCACCCATATTAGTAGTAACACATCCCAGGCCCGCCCAAATCCTATCAACAATTCAAATTCAACCAATCTTCCCAGAGAATCACACAACTATCCCATTGTAATCACAATAATTAATGCAATTACTTCCTATATAATCAATTCCATAAACACTCTTATACCAACAATAATCAACTCAATTCAAAATTCATTTTCCGCATACATTAACATAAGTAATGGCAACACAACACCTTAAAGGTTTTACTCTCGACAATTGGAATGCTAACTGCTTAACCAATAAAAAAACAGAACTAAAAATCTTCTTTAATTCACGCCGTGTCAATGGAATTTGCATCACAGAAACTCACTTCGCGAAAAATAATATTTTTTTTTTATCCCAAACTAATCAATTTACAGAGTCGACAGAAACCTAAGCAACAGAGGAGTGCTTATTGCCGTTAAAAAATATACATTACCTATACTCCCTTGTACTCGTAATATAGAAACGGTTGCTATTAAATTAGAAATGAAAAATGAAAAATTAATATGGCCAATAATTGCAGCATACAATTCTCCGAATCATAAACTAGACCTCGATAACGCTAGTAAACTGTTTCCACTAAATAACACCATACTTCTAGGGGACCTAAATGCAAAAAATACCAACTGGGGTTGTTCGAACACCAACGCTAATGGGAAAATATTAGCTCAAATACTAAATCGCACTGCCTTCAAATTAATTTCACCTCCAGGCCCCACATATTACCCACATGATCGCTTACGAAATCCTGATATCCTCGATATCGAAATTGCACACACTAAAATTAAACTACACGCTACTACGTTATTCGAACTGGACTCGGATCACATTCCGGTCTTAATAACCACACATCAAATACCACCACTGCACGCTCGAGTACCAAATCCAAATACGTTAAAAGTTGATTGAAAAAAATTCCAAAATTTACCTAGCTCAACAATACCTAAATTTAAAATTCACTTCAACCCACTAGAAATAGAGCAATCAATCAACAAACTAACCACCATAATACACACCAGAATTAAAGAATCTTCAATTTTATACTTGTGGAAAGACGCCAAAAAATTCATACTTTTAAATTTTCGAAAATTTAGAGTTAATCGAGAAAATTGGACGTATGACACTTTTATAAGTTACTCTACTCTTACAAGAAATCTAAAGAAAACAATTTGAACAGTTTTTGAGAAAAATGTGAAAATGTCCGGAGGGCTTCTTGTAAAGTACTCGCAAATTTTGAAGAATGTTTTTCAAAATCTCAAAGCTTCGACTCGAGCTAGATGGACAGGTGATTTTTCAATTTGGAAAAAAATCCTACGCGTGGTTTAGGCGCTATTGGTGTTCACAGACGGACATTTGATTTTTTGTGAACAAGGACCCACATTACAGGGATTCTGGCTATATCACGTATAATAGAATTTTTATTCTTAATTTAGGAAGTGGATTTATCCACTTTTTCTTTATCAGGGCCTCTAATGATTTTTTTCTGCCGAAAATTCGCCATTTTTTCGCGCGTCATTACATAACGTTCCCTATATTACGTATATTACCCTGTATGTATACGAGAAAGTAAAAACATCGGAATAGAAAACGATTATTTACAAATAAACGTAATATCTTGTATTATTACGGGTCATT
The DNA here is from genome assembly GCA_017312745.1 of Gryllus bimaculatus. Lineage (NCBI taxonomy): Eukaryota > Metazoa > Arthropoda > Insecta > Orthoptera > Gryllidae > Gryllus > Gryllus bimaculatus. Next base: position 232,455 of record BOPP01000299.1, on the reverse strand, counting down.
TTGGACACAGTTGTGCACTATATTGTCACTTTCGATTGCCCAGTAAATACTGTACATAAATGCAATAGGAAATTTATATTTGATTTTATACACAAAATACACTTTTTCCGTCTAGGAACATTATTATTCACACATTTCGATAACTTGTGAATTTGAAATGTTAATATGATGAAATGGGATGTTAACTTTATGGATTTATTAACCTTCCTTTCATTACAACCAGATTATTAGTTTTCCAACAATAAGTCTAAAACTGCAGAATCAGTCAAATGTGGGACGTCACGTCAGACAACCACTTTCCGATGGGAGGTTTTCTGTCCGTATCCTCAGCCTGTGTGGAACTGGCCATGCACCGTGGACTTGCAGAAAGTGATTCTTCAAATCTTTGTTGTATCTATAGCGATTCCCACACTCCGAACACCCAAACGGCTTCTCTCCGGTGTGTTTTCGCATGTGCCTATTTAAGTTGGCGTGCTGCGATGTAGCGTAGTGGCACAGCGGGCACTTGAAGGGCTTCTCGCCCGTGTGCACGCGCTGGTGCCTGAACCACATATGGGCGGCGTCGGTGGCGTAGCTGCAGTGGCTGCACTGGAAGCGGCCGCCTCGCGGCGCCACAGTCGCCGTCCCGCGCCGTGCACCCCCTGCGCACCCAAGGGCAAAGTCTCATTGCACGCTCTTTGGGTTAGGTATACGCATTCGCCCGAGGAAAACCTCGTTGGCCCTTTCCTAGGTTTGAAGTAAAGTGTTTAAAAAATAATACTTCATTCAGCATATATTGTCTACGTTTAGGTTTCCTTGCACGTAAAAACCATTGCACGCTCTTTGGATTAGGTATAAGAATCCAGGCTGAGAAAACCTCATTGAGTTTTACCTAGATTTGAATTGAGGGGCATAAAACACATTCATCACATTAAGAAATCAGGTTTAGTTTTTTGTGCAGACAAAAGACCTTTTGCCACCTAGTGATTGATCGATTGATTATTTCGTGTTTCTGCTTTGGGCATAGTATGCGTAGTGCATGCACAACGCCTAGCCCTAAAGTTAACAGAGGCTGACCACATATGTGCGGTCTATGACTAGTAGTGAAAAGAGAGGGAGGCTACTCATTCCCCTGTGCAGCCCCACGAGTTCGGAAGCGCCAAGGACGTTACATAACAACCAGGCGGTTACCAAGTGAAGCCGCTCGGCAGCGTCGTCGGGTTTCCGGTCACTTAACATACTGACAAAGTGCTACATAATGACACTTTCCCGTATTAGTTTACTATTTCCTTTAGTCTCTGCTAGCTTCATGCACTTGCCACACTCATGCCAGTTGCCATCTATCGACACCCAAAGTACACTTTTTTTTGAAAATTTCTTAGTTTGTGTGTTTCCTAAGAGTAGAACGGACACATGATTTTAAGAATATTAAAAAACAGTAACACCTGGTCCTAAATGGCAACTTTCTTTGCAATATGTTGAGCAGTTTTGAAGAAAATGGCGCCTAAGCACTACTGTAAATTCGAACTTTCAAGCTCTTTTTCCCAGAAAACTTTTGAGTTTTCGAAAAACTTCATTAGAAGTCAATTGAAATACATTAACTCACAAATACAATAGTGTTTACAAATTGCTGGAAATGGGCGAATCAAAGGTATGGTTGATCATTCAAACACAATTACATTTGTGTAATTTTTGAAAAAGATTACATTTGTGTAATTAAAAAAAAGGTGTATATTTTTTTAAACAAAATGCTCTGAAATGAACTTAACGTCATATTACAGAATACAATTAGCAACATCCTTTCAAAAAGATCGAAGAAAAAATTTGAGTCCGTTTCTGAGAAAATGGCGTCTGAATGTTTCTGAAAATACGAAATTTTGGACTAGTTTTCACAGAAAACGGTTGAGTTTTAGAGAAACTTTATAAGACATTATTTAAAACACATGTATTCATAAATATAATAATCTGAACAAATTGCCGGTAATATAAATATTAACGCCGAGAGACAAGTAAAAATTACATTTTTGTCATTTTTGAAAAAAAACAACAAAGAATAGAACAATATGGCGTTTATGTCATCTTATGGAGTGCATTTAGCACAATAGCTATCAAAAGTTTAAAGAAAAATGTGGAGCAGTTTTTGAGAAAATTTTGAAAATGCGCAAGGGCTTCATATAAAGTCCCCAAATTTTAAAGAATGTTTTTCAAAATCTCAAAGCTTCGACTCGAGCCACACTGACTGGGGTTTCTTCATTTTAGAAAACATCTTACGAGTGGTTTAGGCGCTAGTAGTGTTCACAGATGGACTCTCGGAGAGGGAGACGAGGGAACGTCTTGAAAAGCCAAAAACAACACTTTTAGTATCAGGTGTCCCAAAACGGTATTTCCTTTTATATCTCGAGATCGATTTTCCGCAACATTACATAATTTGCAAATTCTAGTACAGTATGTATATAATGGTAATATTAGCTCTTTAACAGAATCGGTTTTCAGCAAATATTACAAGATATTTTTATAGTGATAATATTGGTAAAAACAATGGCTGTACAAAACGCGAGCAATTGTTTCCTGCAAGCATTCCTTTATTCCACGTTTAGTTCAAAAATGTTGATAAGAGTCTGACATTTAGTTCTTGCAAGAAGGTGTAAGGGCAGAGCGCGCTAATGTAAGGGTCTGCACCAATTTATACGGCAGTCCTAAGGCCCTGATTAACTCATTGGGTTTCCACACCGTGTGATGCAGATGGGTCCAGTGACATATTACCAATACATCAACGGAAGAGTTTGGTCGAGGAACGTCTAGCTCGGTAAGAGGATAATGAAGTTTTCTTGTACACGTAATGCAGGGAACGAGGGGCGCAGTCTACAGGTTAAGGTGGCAAAATTTCACACACAATCCTTTTAAGCTCCATCATATTAGCATTTGTTTGGCTGATAAAGAACACAGGGCTGGAAAATGCATCACCAGCAACACAGAAGTGAAACTTGAGGTTCGAAGATACCCAAGAGGGTTCGGAATGGAGTTTTATGGGAAATGTATTTCTCAATTATCACAACACTGGTTTATATCAATTGATTGATTATTCAACTGAATAGAGCCGATGTAATTGACGGAATATGTTGAGAAAATGCATACAAATCCATAGAACGCATTGCATTGCACACTGAAAAAGGTTTAATTGTATTGGACCACAGGGTCTTGAATGTTTCGGTGCTTTAACTATAAAAAATGTCGATTATAACTAAGCACCTTGTATTTCGCTTGATGATGCGAAAGCAGTAACATGGATTTCAAATATATTTATTATGAAATCATATTTTTGTGTATAAAACAGAAGTTTCAGAATCAATAAAAACAAAGGTAATCAATTCTTCTTAATTGAAGACTTGTTTGCATATTGTTTTGAAATATCTTTATCCGTCTCAGTTTAAATCTAATACTTGTAACACTCATAAGTGAAACTGAATATAAATAATAACCACATCTCACAAATAATTTCTTCAGTGAAACTAAATTAAACAGGTTTCAAAATCAAATGTTGGTCTACTAAATTCCAATTTTCAAACAGTTATTTGCATATCAGTGTTTACGAAGGTGAATTTACGATAACACACATTTGTCATGTTGACCAAACTTTTCAATGTTCGAAACACTGACGTAAACTATCATAAATGCAAGTTTAAGTAGACACAACACTCAACGCAATATTCACATGGGGCGAAGTCTCAAAACAATTTTCTTCACGGATTTAAATTATTTACAATTCACACCTTACATTCGTAACAAAACGATTTACATACCACATAACGGACAACATAAATAATGAACCTTCATATTATCAGCACTCTCAAATACCTTCCTCTGAAACAAAACCTTGCGATCTCATTATCTCAGGGGTCATATACCAGAGATCGTGACGAAGAGAACTGTCAGATAAGCTAATGGCTAAGCCGGTTGACTCCTCCCTTCACACTACTAGCAGGAATAATAATACTGCCTTGTTGGTAAATCTTTACATCTAATATTTAAACAGATGTGTGAGTGAAATTAATGAACTACGAATTTCACAGTTAAAATTGTCACAAATAATTAGGAATATGATGAAAACTGGGATATTTCTGTCAAATTGAAAAATAGTTGCCCGCAATGCGAAATAAGAATCACGTGATGTGAAAATGGCTTACAGATATAAATTCAGCATTCTAAAATTAGCTGCAATAATTTTCTGAAATGCGCCACAATACACCTGCGCTTCTAACGTTTTGAACTACAAAAATTTAACAACGTACGATGGTACACATTCACAGAATTATCAATTAAATTAATTTATTTTCAGTTTCTATCATAATTCAGAATTCCCAGAACCACGAGGATCCGTTTTTCATCTTTGGTCTCAGTTGTATTTCACATCGCCCGTTGAAGATTCTTGTAGTAATCCACTGTCAACTTTCTAATACTCATATGAATTGTCCTGGGGGATTATTGCAATTTAAGAAATTTCACAACGTACATTCCGGACTACTATCTATAATTGAGAGTACAATTATTATACATTAAAAAAAAAAAAGTTTCGGCAACAGCATGTGTCAGGAACAGCAAACTAATTTTCCAAATTCATGTGGAATAAATTTTAACACCAACAACTAGTTACTGATTATTTCCCTGAGCCTCCTCCTCCGTCGCGTGTTACGCGGAGATAAGTTAATTGGTTTGTTGGTGAACGATAAGATACTTTTGTTTATTTTTGATCAATAAATAGAGATATTGTCAGGTACAATATTTAATTCCACTAATGATATTTCGATCGCGTAGCGATATCCTGCAGAGTAAAACAATACAAATATACAATGGTGAAAATATTAACATGTTAGTTATTGTATACAAAATGCGTAAGCAAACTGGATCGTAACATAACTTTGTATTTCGCCCAGAAGCTGCAAGGTAATGTAGATCCGTTTGCTTACGCATTTTGTATACATAACTACATGTTATATTTCACATTGTATAATATTGTATTGTTTTTAGCTCTGAGGATGATGCGCTAGCGATGAATGACATTAGTGGAATTAAAATATTGGAATACTGACAAATCTCTATTTATTGATCAACAATTTTTTGATAATAATGCTGCTGGATGACTGAAAGATGAGATAAAACATCAGAGGCATGGGAGAGGAGTATTAGTGATGTGTAGAAGTTTGACGAATATAAAGAACGACATGTTATTTGCTAACCCGGTTCCACTATGGTATTGCGGTTGTGCTTGTTCAAGGCCTTGTGAACGTGTAACCTATAACCCGAGCGTGAACACTGATAGGACGCTTCTTCCGCTGTGCTTTTGCATGTGCATTTCACGTTGCGAGCTGCGTACGATGTGTAGGAGCAAACGCGCAACTTGACAGGGTTCTCGCGTTGCACACCCGTGTGCACCCGCAAGTGCCTGGTCCAATCATAGGAGCTGTTAGTGGCGTAGCCGCAGTGGTGGCACTGGAAGCGGCCGCCACGCAGCGCCACCATCGCTGTCCCGCGCCGCGCAGATCGCGCAAACACACCTGAGAACCCAAGGGCAAAGTCTCATTGCCAAAGGCGGGCGCAGCCTAAAACAAGTTGGGGGAGGGGGGACTATGTTTCCGGCCCCCTCTGGGTCTCCCACCCTTTTTCCTTTAAACTTTTTTATTTTAAATTTACATTGGACACATTTTACACGCACAAAAAACATACATGTACAACGAAAATAAAACTTTAATGAGACAGTTAATAATACCAAATAAAATTAATATCAGTTATTGTGTTTATTGTGAACCATCTATAGTGTTGTCAGATGGTTTGGAGAGCCTCGTCCCACCAACGCCAATATCATGTCACACCAACACACCGTGACACATCTTTTGTCCCACAAATTGAAATGGCAGATTACGGTCGCGTCAGGTAAACAAATCCGTTAGTGGACCCATCCTAAGAACCGAAAGGGGAACAACGAAACGAGTATCTATCCACGACTAGTCTCAGACAAATTGAGAAAAGCTACGAAAGGTAAACTCTTGAGAATAAACAGAACAAAGTAAATAAATAATAAGACTCACGCGACAGCGAAATATAGATTTGACGCTCTTTGTGCGAACGAACAAGCGAGGCAGGAGGCAAGAAAAATAAGAAATTCGCATTGGAGAGACAGAAAATAAACTCGTTACCAGATTTGCTGACCAACGAATATTTCACAAACGACTCAGACGAGAAACGTGACCTAATCGGAATCGGGAAATAGTAACACCAATCGCCTCCCATGAGTGGAAAGACGGAATGTAGAAGCAAGGATAGTGCTGAGGTTCCATGATGGCGGATTAAAAACCAGCCCTGGCAGACGTTGCAGGGGACGGACATTCGGTAGTCGGCGACTGAAACGATCAGACTAGTACAGAAGTTCTAGAGTTGCACTTATATGAATTGTAGAGACCTCGGACAGAGAACATCGCTGCGACAAAAGAGATATGTAAACTTCTCGCCCGGCGGCAGGCAGAACGGGTCCACGGACTTTCTGCAGGCGGAAGGAACACCGACTGACGTTTCACTCGTGGTAACAGCACGATCCATCCATCCGTATGATACATCAAGAGATATACATTGTGTTACAAAAATGCCTCGTATGAACAGTTGAGAGAGAGCCGCTTTACAGTAAAGAATGTAATTACGTATCATTACTTTCTCGTATACGTACGTATATACGAAATAATGTATGTAGTACAGAGAAAGTTATGTAATGCTACGGAAAATTGATTTCGAGATTTCAACGGAAGTACACGTTTTCGGTTCCCCTGATACCAAAAAGTTGTTCTTTTCAAAACTTCCGTCCGGCTGTCCGCCCGTGGACAACACTAGTGTCTAAATCATACGCATAACATTTTCCAAAATGGATAATACCCGGTCAATCTAGCTCGACTCTAGGCGCAACTTTGAAAAACTTCATTTAAAATTTGGGAGTTCTTTACACGAAACTCCAGGGACATTTCCAAAATTCTCTCCAAACTGGCTACAATTGTTTCTTTAAATTTCTGGTAAGGAGAGTGAAATACACTTATAAGTTGGCATTGGTCTGGTTTTCACTGTTAATCTGAATTTTCGAAAATTGTAAAAATATTATTTATATCGGCATGTTCCTATAACTTGAATATTGAAGATAGAGATTTTTCTTTCAAAAGAAATATGTTGTCCATAATTAATTTTTTAATTAAGGTCATGCAAATTTTTTGAAACTTCAGTAGATTAAACGCAATATTGCGAGCAATATGTGCAATTTAAAAAAAAAAATAACAGAAACAATGTTATATTAACAACGGCTCCACATTTTTTCTTTAAACTTTTAGTAAGAATAGTGCTAAATGTACTCTATGAGATGACATAAACGCCATTTTGCTCAATTCTTTTATTGTTTTTTTCTTCAAAATTATATATTTTTTACAAAAATATAATTTTGATGACTCTACTCTCTTGTCGTTAATATTTACATTTCGCAATTTGTTCACATTATTGTTTTTTAGTATACTCGTTCTAAATAATGTCATATAAAGTTCCTCAAGACCTCAACACTTTTCTGTGAAAATTAACTCAAAATTTCGCATTTTCAAAACGTATTATTATTATTATTGATGTAATTAAGGAAATACGTTTGTCAAGAACCACTAATTTATTATAAGAGAAAAAACCGGCATCATTACAAGCTGCGTAAACACAAGCATTAGTCATTACACGAATGGCACTTAGACTAATTATTGCTTTCTGTACTTTGGCAGTGAAGTTCATGTTTCTTCAAGGATATGTTCTTTGCATAACATTTGCCACACTGTGAACACCGATATGGCTTCTCTCCCGTGTGTTTCCGCATGTGCACATTCAAGTTCCAGGAATGTGCCGCGGCGTAGTCGCAAACAGAGCACTTGTAAGGCTTCTCGCCCGTGTGCACGAGCTGGTGCCTGGTCCAACAATAGGAGTCGTTGGTGGCGTAGCTGCAGTGGCTGCACTGGAAGCGGCCGCTCCGCGGCGCCACCGTCGCCTTCCCGCGCCGTGCACCCACTGCGCAGCCAAGAGCAAAGTCTCACTGCGCGCTCTTTGGGTTACGTATAAACCTCCACGCGAGTGCAGTTAATAGGCCAACAGTTCCGTTTGAATTCAGCGCTGCACCTACACCAAATTTCACTCAGCAGAGCTGAGTTAAGGTTTGGACTTTCGTGCAAGAAAAATCACACATTGGACACCAGCTGAGTGTATTGGGCCTAGGACTGATTTCAGAGGAAGAAAAAGCTCGGAGAACTCTTGTTAAGTGTAAGTTTATACTTTTGATACGGCCACAACTAATTCGTCAAAATCTGCGTTTAGGTGTAGGCAATTATTTTGGGAAAACCATTATTGACGACCTTATGGTTGAGGCATACTGAGAAGTGAAAAAATTAATGGACACTAGCTGGATTAAAATGTTCATCTACATATTAATGTACTATAAATTTTTTTTTACTTTTTATATAATGCAAGCAAATAGTAATTGGGATTTCTGGGCCTGAATTTTGTTCTTGGTGTCCGGGCCGACTACGTCTTCACTTATAGCCCCACCACAATTGCCAATCCCAATACCGATGCAGGGATAACGCAATAAACGGAAAAGGTAACAGCTTGGAAAGAGTGAGAAATGCTGAGACTCGTAAACAGTATATACACATGTGCATATTCGCTTTGCCCGCCGAGTGGATGATGGAGAACGCACCAGCTCTCTGTGAGGCGGTCCCACTTTCGAATCCCAATCGGGCCAAAATTAAGTTGCAGCTTTCTAATACAATGTCTAAGTTTCTATAGCTGTGTGGCGAATAAAAGCTAAGCACACTACCAGTAGGTACGATATTGTGATTTCCTCACGCCAGGACTGGGAACACCGTAAGCTAGCTCACGCTCTCCTCATGACTCTCTTTCATAGCTCTAGTGGATAGCAAATGAAAACAAGCCCTACAGACCGAGAACACCGCTCACTAACAAAAGTCCGATTATGCTGCGTGCGCGGTGAATCGGACGGGCGGTTTTTGTGCGAGTCGCGCGCACTAGGTCGGGATGGGAAGGGATGAGACACATCGGCCACTTCGGACAGTTTCGTAGTTCGTTTGGCTCGTGACGTGTCTTCGCTTCGTGGATTGTATTGGGTGCGACTACTTCATTTCATAAAAGAAGCAATTGCAATGAGTTCATTTTTAAAAGCGGAAGGAGGAAAGGAAGAGGGATGCAAGACGGCCTTAAATTCTATTCTCTTCTCTTTTAAACAGAACGAGAAAGACAAAAGGGGAATTTTACATATTATATCCCGACCAGGTAGGAGATGAAAAATGATTTGAGTACTTTAGGATATCTATATTACTTCACGATATATCTGAAGCTAAATGTAATATTTTGAGAAATATTACAATAAGTTGAATGCAGGTGGTGCATCAACAGACTGGAGGTTGACTATCGAATGACGGAAATGTAATTTCCAAAATTCAAAATACGAATATATAACAAAAAGGTAAGCAATTCAAGTATATTAATATAAACCAAGTTAAATAAAAGTCTATAGACAAACGTTACTTAATTTTAAGCGTAGTGCCCATGTCAAGTATATATACTTTCCGTGCACGTGGAAGCTTTGAATTACACTGGGCACATAAGTTCGACTCACGCACATTGCAATAAGCACTATTGCTTCGACACAGTTAACACAAATATAATTTTATTTCGAAAATTTCACTATCCTTATATATTTTGTAATAAAGATATTTCCATACTCATGCTCGTATTCCCGCCATCTTTCTCCAATTATAACTGCAGAGGACAATATGCAATACGCATCGACCGTGAGAGGCAGAGAGAATCAATATATTTAATATCAATTTTTAAAGAAAGTTATTTAAATATAATAATGCATTAAATGCCGTTAATAATTGCTTACGTACTTTCAATAACAAGCGTACTAATAACTTGCGTATTTTCAATAACAAGCGAAATCCAAAAAATTACGATACAGCGAGACAGAGGAAATCAGAATATTGATATTCCCCCTGGGGCTACGTCGGTTGCCGCGCAGCGTTCAACGGCGCTACCCATTTGTTTGCGCCACCAAACCATCAAAGGTCGCATAATATCCGTGTTAAATCAAAGGGCCAAAATGCAGTAAACCCGGTAATACAGCAAGCTTGGAGCAATACCTAACTAATAATGTACTTCACCTTCCGGGTCAATGACCCATCTCAATCAGGTTTTTGTCCAGTTTTCCTGATCCATTGAGCAAATGCTGAGATGGCCCCTTGTTTTGCTTCTGGACGTAAATGTAGCTTCACTACGCGCACGTTGTGTTGAACTCTCCTTTTGCTTGTAGTGGTAGGAGTAGAGGTAAGGGGAGTTAATATTTTGTTAGCAATGCAGAAAAAGCATACCTGCAATTCGCTTGTCGATGCAAATAAGTTTTCTAGAACTCGGGAACGAAAATGTCTATTATGTATTATGTATAATGTACATTACGTTTCATGTACAGTCGTACTTTACATTGATTTTAATTTAAAAATGTAATATTAATTTCCTTCTAAAGTATATTACGTTCAATGTACAGTAGTTCATTAAATCTACTTTGACTTTAATTTGAGCATTAAATTTAATGTACAAAGTACATTACTTCAAGTTAGAACGTCTTCGACTGCGAACATATATTGCTGCCACAGGCAACGAAATTAAAATAATTAATAATAAACCCACTTGAATTATTAAAATTTATTGTGAAATCCAAGGTGCACGATACTCTGCTCTATTACAGTAATGCTCACAAGCAGTGCTGGTCTGCTTATCGTGCAAATCTGGTTATCTTGTCTCTTGAAGAAGAGGTGACATTGATAGTGCAATAAAATACTTCGCTGTCAAAAAAGGAGACGATTAAAAATTAAGAAAAGTTGTACATTACATTTAATGTACATTATATATTAAAATTATATTAATATTTTGTCCAATAAATTTAACAGTTAAATTAAAATTCACGCAATTTGATATAATTATAGAACATAGTTATTGTTTAAAAACGTAGAAATATTGTATTCCACTATTTTAACTAACGTATAATAAATTTATAATGATTTTTATTTGAGATTTATATTTTATTCTGTACAATAATTCATCAGTTTTTCTACAAAGCCATTTAGTGTAATATTGTATTTGTACATTCATTATTCTCTGTTGTGCTGCGTTTTTGCAATGTTTGCCTGATGTGGGGTCTCCTCTGGGTGTTTTCTTGGGAGCAGTTTGGAAATTCCGAACCCTTCCGGTCCCTTGCAATCAAGACAAAGGATGACTGTTTCCCAGCCTGCCTATTGCAGATACTCAAAGTGTTTCGGATTCATTCGAATTCTAAAGCTCTTGTAGTCGTGTTCTTACGTGTAAGAGTAATAGTAGACATTTCTAAAACTTGTGCAAAATCAACGAGATATAATATTCTGATATGAAAGCGTGTGAAACTTATGAATGTTATTCTTCACTTCAGGTGTGTTTACACGAAGAGACAAAGTCTCCTAACTTCATGACGTCACGGAGATAAACTCTCGCAGACGGCTTTACACGGTTCGAAATATCTCCCGAAACGCGAGTCTCCTACCACACGGGAGAGTTGGTTCCTGAGATATCTCCGGAAAAGTATCTCTTTGCTGTTTACACTTGATACAAATGTCTCTCGATGTTCTCTGGCGCAGCCATCTTGAATAAGCAGCAGCGAGCAGTTTGAGGTTAGAATGTGACAACTGTTTCAGCTGCCTGTGGCACTTTCACAATTTGAAGAAGCGGAGGAAAAGAAAGACAATTGTGAGTGATTTTGTTTTATTGAGAAAAGAAGAACTGAGTTTTTAACTTTGATGGCGGAATTGCAAGAAGAGGATTTTTTAAAAAAAATATGTATTTGCTACCTGTTCAATTGCATTGCATTTTTTCAGAGACAATAAAATGAAACAAGTTTTAATTTACGAACGATTAAAAATATTATTTGGAAAACGTGGTCGGAGTCCAGGAGGGGGAAAATAGTTTTGACCTAATGTAAAGGTTTGAAATCTGGGTGAAGTTGATAATTTGGTTTAGAAACTTTTAGTGAAGTATAAACGATTTGAAAGAATCAATTTTAAGTTCTCTGTAAATTTGTGTTATGATATAAACTAGGAGAGATGTAAAATGTTGCGAAGGAGATTATTTTGAATTATTTGAAATTTGTTAATTTTGGTGGAAGAGGCATTACAACTAGAGCAGGCATATAAAAGAGAAGACCTAATTATGGTTTTATATAACAAATATTTACAATTGATCTGTAATTTGAAGTTTTAATTTATTGAAGGATGTAATAAAAAATAATATTATAAACGATAATGTGGTCATGTACAAAAACTTCGTAAATTCAGAAGAGATTGAATTTTTTATGAGGAAATATCTCACGCAATCAAAAAGCAAGAAAAGTGGAAAAGAATTTATTTCGGAAAGAGACTTGGTTTGACGGTACGGCGGTTTTTGGCCACAGGAGATACAGTAATTTTTGTATTTATAATTCCCCAGTATATAATTTCCCACAAAGAACGGAAATCCACCGATCACGTTGGAACGCCGCACAGACACAGACAGATGCAGAATGGCTAATCGAGCACGTGAACACTTGCAAGAGAGCAAAAAGTTGAATACTATTTATCTCCCAGGAGATACGATTCCCCATCGATACCAGAGCCTTTACACTGCTCTCTTGCGGAGACTTCGAAAATCTCTTGTGACGTCATGTCTCCGGAGAGAAGATCGCTCTCCTGAGAGTTTACACGTGTCTCCTAACCAGTTCCGGAAAGTTAGGAGAGAAAACTCTCCGTGTAAACGCGCCTGTTCTCATCACAGCAGTCTCCTAGAGCGGTTGGCGGTTAAGATCGAGAGCAACTAAAGCAATTAAGGCAAATTGGATTTGTCAAGGTAAAGTCTCATTAATATTAATTAGCATTATTTATTTTATTTTCGTTATTAACATTATTTAATATTTTCATGAAATGTGAAATTTGTTATTCTCCACTTATTGATGGATATGTGCTGCAGATTGCAAGAGACTGTCTAAATACAAGAATGCATCAAACAAATTAAGACAATGAACTGAAGTTCAGGAAATGAGTGTGACTTTGAAGTCCAAAGTAAATAACTGTAATCCTGGAACAGAAAGTTCAACTATTTTGTAAAGATCATATTGAAGGTGAGATAACTTTTACGTTTTTGGATATACGAGTACCTATATTGCAAAATTAGAAAGAATCCTCGGATTCATATGAAGGTAAGTAGGGGTATAATTATTTCGCACTAAATTAAAAATAATGTTTCATTAAATAACTTTTACTATCGATAGAACATTTGAGATAAAATTGTAACATTACATCTTTCAGAAATTTTCATAAATAGGCAATTGGTCTCAGTTTTAAGTAAAAGTAAGAAGCATTGAAGAAAACATAGTCAAAATGGGTATTGATACGTAGAGAATTAATTGTATCCTTATGAACCAAATAGTTTTTCTGATTTAGTAATTTCTAGAGTGACCAAAGAAGAAAGGTAACATTATATAATTATATTACCAACAAGTAATAATATTACTAATAGTTTGATTTACATTAAATCAAATAATAAACAATTTACTTCATTTTGTAAAAACGTAAAGGAGTTTTGACAAATCAACTGCTCTCTCTGGGCCATCACGTAGAAACAGGTGAAGTTAACACATCTGTGCAATATAAACTTCTGGGTTAGAATGATCGATGACAAGTATGAGTAGAGCAATAGTTCCCTATTTAACTTATTGTGCTACAAATATTAACACGATTGTCTATAATTTTGTTTCATTTGTTCATTGATTAAATGTTTTTGATGTACGTAATCTGTGATGTATAGTTTTGTTCATGCTCCATGGCCGTCTGGAAACGCGTCTGTGTTACAGATACATAATTAAACGATTTTGACCAGTTCTCTGAGTTCTGATTGACTGTCTTGAATTTTTAATTGCGCGATGAGGTTTTAATTGCACGCATGCAATAAACATAGTGATAATGTCTCTTGGAATTAATGAGCATATTTAGTTAACTATACGAAAAATTATAAGACTGGTATTTAGTCTATTTTTACTTGCTCTACTCTGACAGTCAACTTTATGTTTCTTCAAGGATATGTTGTGAGCATAACATTTGCCACACTTTGAACACGCATAGGGCTTCTCTCCGGTGTGAACACGCAAGTGCACAGACAAGTTCCAAGAATGAGCGGTGGAAAAGGAGAAGAAAGTGCACATGTAAGGCTTCTCCCCGAGGTGTTTCAGCTTGTGTGAATTTAAGTGCCAGGACTGCGTCGTAGCGTAGGGACAGAGATTGCATTTGTAAGACTTCTTCCCGGTGTGTTGATGCATGAGCCTGTTTAAGTGGCCCTGATGGTTTGTGGCGTACGCGCAAACTGTGCACTTGTACGGCTTCTGTCCCGTGTGCACGCGCTGGTGTCGGGTCCAATTCGAGGGGTACGAGGTGGTGAAGCTACACTGGTGGCACTGGCAGCGGCCGCCCAGTGGCGCCACCGTCGCCATCTCACGTCGTGCATCACCTGCGCACCCAAAGCCGAAGTCTCATTGCGCGCTCTTTGGATTAGGTATACGCCTTCACGGGGGGGGGGCAGCTAATAGGTCAACAACTGTTAGAATGTGGGGCGCGCCTAAACCAAAATTCATTAAGACAAGCTACGTTTAAGTTTGGTATGTCGTGCAAGAAAAAACTCAAGGGGCATCAGCTGAGGTTTGCGTTTCATAGCAAGCAAACGCTCTGGGGATATCAGCAGGGTGTAGTTTTAATTCGCCGACAAGGCCAAAACTGATTAGAGGATCTTCCGTTTAGATGTCCATATTCACGCAAGGAAAACATTTGGGGGTAAGGGAGGATTCAATCCTCCTGAGAAGGAAAGACTCATTTGGCACCATCTGGATTCATATTTACAAACAAATACTAATTGGATGCTTTGGATTTGTATTCAGTATTGGGTCTCACGACATTGGTAAGATATTATAGAGGCCCCTTGTGACTCATAGAGACCGTGCTAGCTGACAATATATTTTGTTCTAAGAAACCTTCGTTGTGTATACTTTATCGAATACTGTCTTTATCTCCTTAGTCTTGAATTTTTCACAAATATTCGGTAAAGCAAAAATGAATTTGTGGGGGAGCTATTTTACTTACATATTATTGTATATAATACGTTAAATATATGGCAAGCAAATACTAATTTGGCATCGTTGGGCCTGGATTTAGTTTTCGTTGTGGCTGCCTTGGTATTCTCTTTTTGGTTGACGAAGTCGTGAGTAAGATCTGGCTTTACTGAAATAATAATAGCTCTGAGGAGCAGCTTTTCAGCTGTATCACTCATTACGACAAGGTTGTTACGCCTTGAAGTGTGAATTATGAGACGATAGGATGATGAGGGGTGAAGGCACAATCACATATACGACCATGTCAACGCAGGACTCCAACCTGCAGGCTGCTCGGCGCACATGACGGCTGCCGCAACCGTCTGCGCCACGGGGCCGACAATATCTTACGATTATTATCATTATTATTATCATCATTATTATGTCGGTCCCGGTGGCGCAGACGGCAGCGGCAGTCGTCACTGCGCCGAGGAGGCTGTTGGTTCGAGTCCTGCTTAGACAGGATCGTTTTTGTAAATGTCCTTTCACACCCCATCATCTTATTATCTCATAATCCACACTTGAGGCCGGTCTGAGAGATAAAGCTGAAAAGCTAATCCTGGAAAAATTACACACGTTAATCGTGTAGCTTGGTCAGTAATGACCTATATGTCAATAATAAAAATAATAATTATTAATTTTATTATTTCAATTGGTTATTTTTCTAGGAAGTAGGCATTTTATTGTTGCTTATTCAAAGTATACTGAAGAATTCTAAGGATACCTGACGTTTGTTTCTCGAGTGGTGGCGTTGTATGGTATTTGTCAACGGATTGTGTGCAGAATGCATACTGTAACGTTTCTTAATGGCGAATTAAAACATATATTTTAACAAAGACGTATTTTTTGTTTCTTAATGATACACTAAAATACTTGATTTATTTACAGATAGGATTCACAGTCCTTGTGTTTTTTCACTTGGTTATTTCCTTACACGCGTCTCAGTTCACTTGATTATTTATTTACACTGTTCACTTCTTCTACACTATCGCACTGTTGATGCACCTACCACTGTCCGATGCACTGTCCACAGTCCTCTGCGCCACCGTTCTCCTACTGCATCGCTGTTCACCGCAATGCACTATTTACAGCTCGGCTTCCACTTGAGACTGCATACTCACTGACTGACTCGCGGCCGCCGGCTGCGGCGAATACCTGGCTGGCGCCCATCTGGACCTATGCGGAACTTGCGTCATACTTTTACACGACAAACCCGGAACCGTCCAGTTCGGGGGCGGGCGATGCAATCCGCGCACCGAATCCCGGCAGTTGATGCAACATTCGTAACAATACGTTAACCCGGAGTTAAATGTAATTTATTCAAACCATGGCTTTGAGGATGAAGACAAGAAATCTTATGCTAGCTGTCTGCCTCGACTTTCTTTCACAAATGTTAAGTGTTCCAAGTCAGTGTTTGTGTTTTCTGTTTTTCAATAATAATTATTATTTTAGTTTTTTGTTGTTGTTTAGATTAAGAAAACTCTTTAAAAAACGACACTTAATACCCTGGAGCGAGTTCTACAGAGACGCTAAATATATCTCGAAATATCTCGCGACAGCTTGCACGTGAAAAAATATCTACGCCAGTATACGCCACGTCTTGTCAGATGGTTTCCTTTCGCCAAACTGATCTAAATGGCAAACGGATTGCCAGAGCGTTATCTGCAGATGCATATAATGTCAATGCTACTAAAATAAATGCAGGATTGTTCTAACATAGTGAGAATCGGCGGGTTAAGTTTTATCAGCTAACATTTAATTTTTACGTACGTTAATTGTTCCACGTTAGTTCGGGGACTTTTGTTTCCTTTGCAAATAAAAATTATTATTTGTAATGTTTTGGTGTTTTTGATCTTGCTCATGCTGAATGAAATCTTTTAGCACGGGCAGTCCAAACATAGCCGCGCGAGCTAAAGCGTTGTGAAAAAACAACGTGCATGGTGTAATGTTAAGATCTACTATTTTCATCTCCACACTGCATTATTTAATTTTTAATTTCATATACAAGAGACAAATTTTGTAACTTCTTTAGAATTCAAATATTCACCTTACTCACGAAAGCGGGTTTCCGCTGCTTTATACGTAACACTGACAGGACAAATGTAGAATGTTCTAATTTCGAGGATTAGGTAATGGGATAAGGATGTGGTAATATCAAATGGATAAAAATATCTACCCAGAATCGGAATCGATCCAGCAACACTCCCAGTTCTGGAACAACACTGACACTGAACCATCCCTTCGATGCTCTAGCCCTTGTCTTTTAACAACACGTTTATATAATCGAAACTAGAAAGCAACATTACGTATTTAACGAAACGTCGGTTCTGAGAACGACGTGTTGATTTCGCGACGGTCCAAGGCTGGCGAATTGAACCTTTGGGCGCGGAGGGCCGTCCGGGCTTCCGACCGCGGCGGCGCACATTTTTGTTCAAGTGCGTGGGCGGATTCAGGCTCGCAGGGCAAAGTCAGCTTGGAGCAGGGCCGACCGACCACATGAGAAACAAAGGAGGAAGTTCGGCACACCAAGTATTTTCTTTCTACAAGCTTGAAACTACTATTGGTTCTCCTTGCAGTTGGCAACAGAAACTGCACGCATATCTGAAGTTCCGGAAGGCAAAACCTCGAGATGCTGCCGCCGATTCTCCATAAGTTGGATCGACAGCATCGTCTGTACAATGTCCTTCCAAATACGAGTGCCCGTAGGAAGCGAAAATGATCCGCTCAAAACCCTTACTTCAAGTCCTTGAAGTCGAGGGCCGCGCCATATGATTTGAATACATAAGAAAACTAGCTCAATCAAAAGCGAAAAGAAAAGCGCCTCGTATCATTCAAGTTCATGTTATGACGCTTCGTTCCTTGCTCTCGGGCGGAGGGCCCGCTCAGTGGATTGGCAGCTTCTTTAAATCTGAGAATTGGCCAATGTTTGCCATTAATTGAAGCTTCATGGCCGCTCAGTGCTGTCAACTGCAATGCGTATCAGAACCTTTAAAGAAATGAATGTTTTAACACGAAGTGTTATACAAGAATGTGTCGTGAGAACACTTTAAAGATGTGTTGTTTATACCGGTTTATTAGCCCCGTATTACAATTTTCAACAAGTGAATTCAATGATTTTTTTGTTTATATTTTCTTATACCGCGAGGAAAGATACTTAAAGAATGATAAGAATTGCAATTTATAACGCGTAGCACTAAGAGTCACTGGATAGCTGGAATATTCCCACTAACAAACCTCAAGAATTAAATTATTTTATTAAATGAAAGTTGGAATATATTGGTGTAGGTTCGAAAATAGTTATTTAAAGTTACAAAAAAGTAAGAGAAAGTAAGTTTGAGATTTTATGAGTTTTCTTTAGGGCGGTTTAAATTTATTTTTTGGGAATCTAGATTTGATTCGTCGGCGTTGGTTGTATGTTTTCTTCCAAGGTAAAATAAGGAAGTGGCAGGGAAAATATGGAAGTTGCGGTGACTAATATAATCAAAGGGTGTGAAGAATTAACACTCTGTGAAGTTACTTGTTTGACACTCCTAAATAATTAATCGGTTTATTTGGAGGATTCTACGTTTTTTTTCTAACGTTTTGACTAATAATATATATGAGATTGGGATTGTTGATGTGGCGAAGAGTTAATATTTTGGCTTCGCATTTGGATGGGTTTAGATTAAGTCTCCATGACAACGCCCACAATGCGTCTGAAAAGTTTTTAGTGCGTTTGGTAAGTGATGTACGGCGGAGGAAAGCTTGAAGTCTGCCGCATAGATGGCTGTCGACAGCAAAAAGCGCCGTTGTGTGTTAATCTAGAATGAGTTTATCTAGGGTGAATGTGTTAAAAAATGTGGGAGAGAGCGGGGACCCTTCAGAGACCCTAGCGAGAATTATCGAGGGAGTGAAATAATTGTTTAATTTGACTGAGAAAGAGCGATTCGAAATGAAACAGTGTATTAGGTTGAATACATCGTCGGGAGTTCTTGTGTGTCGTAATTTGTAAAGTAAGCCTTGGGGCCAGACACGATCAAACGTTTGTGCGAAATTCAAAAAAGAGGCTGTTAGGTATTCTTTATTATGAAAGGCCTATGCGATGTCTTCAAGAATTCTTTAGAATTGGTGGACTGTAGACTCGTTTGACCTGAAACCAAACTGACTGGAAGGGATGATGTTATTATTAGCAAGGAAACTTTACTCTAAATAGTATTAGTTCCTCGAATAATTTGCTTAATATGGACTTATTGGTCTGGAACTGGCGGGTCCATTGGGGGATTTGTTAGGTATTAAAACTGGGATAATTACTGCTTGTTTACATATTTTTCGAAAATAACAAAGTCTTAGGTATCCAAAAATGGAAATGAGTATAGAGAAAACATAGGAATTTAACTTGCCAGTGAATGTCGCCTTACAAAAACCTTTGATTCTGTACAGCAAGTGACTATCTTAAAAGCATTGAAAGCAATAGGAGTAGATGACAAATACATCTTACTACTAAGGAAAATATATTCATCAAGCCAAGCAAAAATTAAAATGGATCGAGAAAAACGAGAATTTGCCTTGGGACGAGGAGTAAGTCGAGGAGATCCCATATCCCCTAAATATTTATCTGTTTATTACAAGACGTTCAACGAAAAATATCGGATAATTTCCAAATAATATTGACAGGATATAAGTATCTTCACTTATGTTTTCGTATGTCGTTAATTTAATAGTCAATTCATCCATAACACTGCGAACAATGCTCTCTGAACTTCTGATTGTTAGCAAGGTCTACAAATAAATCACAGAAAAACAAAGGTCATGACAAATAGTACAAAAGATAACATTTCTGTTGGTACAGAAAAAAATGATTATGAGCAAAAATATGTATATCTGGGACCATTAATGTCTTTCAATAATAACACGATAAAATAATTAACCAGCATTAATGTCTTTCAATAATAACACGATAAAATAATTAACCAGACGAATTTTCGCAGCATGGTCAGCATTTTGGGAATTAAAATTTATTCTTTTGAACAAATCCTACAGCTTGCGAATGAAGAGAAAAATCATTAATATTAGTGTATTTCCGACGCTCACATACGATTCACAAACATGGACATTCACACAAAAAGAAACAATTATTAATGTCCGACTTTGAAAAAAAGAAAGAAAAATTGTCTACATTAGCCTGGCATGTAGAATACGATATGACATAAGGAAGACAACAAAAATTAATGACGTTGAAACCACTGTTCGACACCTGAAATGGCGTTGGGCAGATCCCATTTTTCCACTTCTCCATACCCGTTGGACTCACCGAATTACCGCTTGCGATCCAAGACTTGGAAAGAAAAACGTCAGCAGACAGAAGATGATATGGTTGGACGAACTGAAAATGCTGTTCGGCAGTCAACAATCTACCTGGGCAAAAGCATCGTCAGAAGTAAACGACCATGTCTAAATCCAACAAAAGTATCGTACTATATTCAATTTTTCACCCACTTAAAAAGTGGAAATGCAGAGGGTAGTAAGATGAAGTGTTAGCTAATTAGATGTAAGTAGTGAAACCGAAGTGAAGTATTACTTATTTTGTGTGTAACTAACGTTGACATCTGTTTATTTTTGTTTGTAAATAGTGTCTGGATAAGGAAGTTACCGAATTGGCTGCTCGGGAATTCTACCATTGTGTAAGCCACCCGATAACCGGAGGCCTTTGCACTCTACGGGA
>BOPP01000299.1:199897-211482 GCA_017312745.1 Gryllus bimaculatus | reverse complement strand
ATTATTATTATTATATTTTTGCCGTTACAATCCCGTAGAGTGCAAAGGCTCCGGTTATCGTCGTGCTTACACAATGTAGAATTCGAGCAGCCAATTCGGTAACTTCCTTATCCAGACACTATTTACCAAACAAAAATAAACAGATGTCAACGTTAGTTACACACAAATAAGTAATACTTCACTCGGTTTACTACTTACATCTAATTAGCTAACACTTCATCTTACTACCCTCTGCATTTCCACTTTTAAGTTGGTGGAGAATTGAATAGCAGTACGATACTTTTGTTGGATTAGACATGGTCGTTTACTTCTGACGTGCTTTTGCCCAGGTAGATTGTTTGACTGCCGAACAGCATTTCAGTTCGTCCAACCATATCATCTTCTGTCTGCTGACGTTTTCTTTCCAAGTCTTGATCCCAAGCGTAATTCGGTGAGTTCAACGGGTATGGAGAAGTGGAAAAATGGATCATGCCCAACGCATTTTCAGGTGTCGAACAGTGGTTTCAACGTCATTAATTTATGTTGTCTCCTTATGTCATATCGTATTCTACATGCCAGGTAATGTAGACAATTTTTCTTTCTTTTTTCAAAGTCGGACATTAATAATTGTTTCTTTTTGTGTGAATGTCATGTTTTGTGAATCGTATGTAGCGTCGGAAATACACTAATATTAATGATTTTTCTCTTCATTCGCACTGTAGGAATTTGTTCAAAAGAATAAATTTTAATTCCCAAAATGGTGACCATGCTGCGAAAATTCGTCTGGTTTAATTATTTTATCGTGTTATTATTGAAAGACATTAATGCTGGTTAATTATTTTACGTGTTATTATTGAAAAACATTAATGCTGGTTAATTAATTTTACGTGTTAATAATAATAATAATAATAATAATAATAATAATAATGAAAGCATACATTAATTACATCACTGGAATTTAGTCTACGTATTACTTGCACCACTATAACAGTTTCGTTTATGGTTCTTCAACGATATGTTGAGAGCATAACGTTTTTCACACTGAACTCGGATATGGCTTCTCCCCGGTGTGTCTCCGCATGTGCTTCTTTAAGCTCCTGTTATCCGCTGTAGCGTATGGGCAGATTGTGCATTGATAGGGCTTTTCGCCGGAGTGTTTCCGCACGTGCTTCTTTAAATTGCCGACATCCGCTGTAGCATATGGGCAGATTCTGCATGTATAGGGCTTCTCTCCCGTATGTGTACGCATGTGTCTTGTTAAGCTCTCATGCTGCGAGGTGGCGTAGGGGCAGAGCGTGCACTTGTAAGGCTTCTCCCCCGTGTGCACGCGCTGGTGCCTGGTCCAATGAGAGGAGTCGTGGGTGGCGTAGCTGCAGTGACTGCACTGGAAGCTGCCGCCCCGCGGCACCACCGTCGCCTTCCTGCTGCGTGGGCCCCCTGCGCACCAAAGGACAAAGTCTCATAGCGCGCCTTCCACGCGGGATAACCTCAATGTTCATAGAGTGGCTTCAAGTGAGGCTCCCCGGAAGCAATACCGTATTTACCTCAGCCTGTGTTTACATTGGCGCACTGAAGCCTTCATTCACTCTCCCAAACAGATCGACAATGGTAGACTGATTAATTTAAGGTTTCCGTGAAATTACAATTGTGCCCTGAGTCACCTCATGCGGTCTTACAATGATGTAGTAACTCGTACTGACTTTTTAAAACGTACGCATTTACTTTCTCCGTCTCTTGCTTACGAACTTGTAAACATGTTAGTGAACGCGACTTCACAGTTGTGTGAAGTGCGACTCCAGTAACACGAGATATCCAATGAACTTGTTTGTGCCAGTGCGGTTGTGGAGCCTTACCAGGCACATCAGGCAAGAGCGGTCCCGCAGCGCGCACTTTCGCGATAGCAACCGTGGATAAAGGGGCCAGGCCACATTCCGGCGAGCAGCGCGAGCGTCGAGCAGCGCGAGCAGGGCGCGTCGAGTGAGGCCCTAACCCACTTATCGCCACTGTAACTCTCCTAAATCTTTGTTATAGATTCACTGAGACATTTCTATACGGAACCGTACTTCAGCAACGCAACATCTGACCACGTGGACCGGAAGCCCAATCTGAAATTGGTGGCTACCAGACGAACGACGTTCGACCTGTCCCGTGTGCCCCGCGAACTGTTCCGACGAGCACTCGGGGAAAGTAACAGGCGCTTCAGGGAGGAGGCGCGGCTTCGGCCGTTGCCCGAATCCGACGACGACGACGAAATGGCGAGCTCCCCGGAGAAACCGATGGATCTGACGAGTGATGATGACAGTACCAAACTAACCATCGACGAAGATCATCACACGGTAATCCAGCAAACAGCAACTGCGCCACCTGCCTCCACCGCCACAGAATAACACCGCCACCTCCGCCACCGCCACAGAATAACCGACAAACGACGAAAAACCACGGACTAAAATACTGACCCACGACGGACCAAAGAATGACACATACTTCTTCCCAACCCTTCCTATTCCCCATCCCACTCCTCTCCTTAATCCATTCCCCTCCCCTTCCCCTACTACCAAAACCCCCTTTAAAAAAATTACCCTACATTTCTCTCTCTCCCCGACTCCCAATCCCCGTCCCTGTACGGGGGAGAGGAGTCGCAACGCGAAAACAAACAAACAAACGGAAGAAGCAAAAACTGGACGAAGAGTCTCGTAAGAGACAGGCGTGCCAGAAAGAAAACATCATAGATCCATTCCGGCGATGACCAGCTGGCGAGCATGGCGGCCGACGTCGTCAGGTCAGAAATTGGGGGCCGGACAGCTGAATCTGGCGTGGACAAAGCGTAAAGTACTGAGAGCCAAGGAAATAACTAACCATTCTTCGATTTGTGTTGTCTATATGTTTAGATTTAGATTTATTTGGCCAAAATCAGTAAAAAAACTGTATGTGAGGTATGGTGGAGAAAAATCTTAGTTTCCATAAGTTCCAGAATCCCTTCCCATCGTTTTAACTATAACATTTTAACTAACATTTTCATTTCAACTATAAACAGTTGAAAAATGAGTAAACGTTATTTAAGAAAACAGAAAATAAATAAAAATTAAAAAGGAGCAAGATAAACATTTGACAAACTAGACATTTTCGTTGCTGAGCTATAGAAAACTTGTTTGCAACGATAAACGCTCTGCATATTTGATTTTTCTGCATTGCAAAGAGAATAGTAACTCACTCTTAGCTCTACTCCTACCACTACAAGAAAAATGTAAGTTCAAAAAAACCTGCGCATAGTGAAGCTACATTTATATCCAGAAGCAAACCAAGGACCAACTCAGCATTTGCTCAATGTACCAGGGAAACTGGGCAAAACCTGATCGAGATGGGGATCATTGACCCGGAAGGAAGGTAGAAATACTCCATCCAGCAAATATTAACAATGTTTCGGCACAGTATGCTACAGCACAGTATGCAACAGCCACAGCCCTCGCTAACACTTTACTTCGCCTATACATTGATTAAAAACGTATTCTCCAAAAAGAAGCTCATGCTTCCAAAAACATTCATTTTATATTGGCAAAAAGTCTGCAAATTTTATAGAGAAATTCAAAACCAGCAATAAACACTCTTCCGTAAAGAATAAAAACATTGTTTCTACGTGTTAGGTAATTGTAAAGTGTATTCCAAAAATGTCTCGTGTGAACAGTTGGAAGAGGATCTGTTCACAGTAAACAATGTAATTATCAATCACACACCACAAATTTCGACATGAAATGTACAAAAATAAAAGTCAGTTTAGTCAAGAACCATTGATTTATTAAATGGCAAAAGGAACGGCATATTTTCAAGCTGCGTAAACACAAACACACATTAATACGCCATTTAGCCTACTTTTTACATGCTCCACTATGACTGTCAAATTCATGTTTCTTCAAGGACACCTTGTGAGCATAACGTTTGCCACACTCTGAACACCAATACGGCTTCTCTCCGCTGTGTTTCCGCATGTGCACGTTCAAGTTCCAGGAATGTGCCGAAGCGTAGGCGCAAACCGTGCACTTGTAGGGCTTCTCGCCCGCGTGCATGAGCTGGTGCCTGGTCCAATGGGAGGAGTGGTTGGTGGCGTAGCCGCAGTGGTGGCACTGGAAGCGGGCGCTCCGCGGCGCCTCCGTCCACTTCCCGCGCCGTGGACGCCCTGCGCACCCAAGGGCAAAGTCTCATTGCGCGCTCTTTGGGTGAGGTACAAGCCTCCGCGAGAGGGTAGCCTCCCGATTTCACCGCTTGACGGCCAATTAAAAGCCACAGTAAAGTATGCAACAAGGGGAGCGATCGATTCTGGAAGGAAGATAATACGCCATATATCACACACGTGATCGAGCAAAGACTAATTACAGGGGAGGTGGAGAGCACGGCGAGGAAGCTGCGGGAGGGGAGAAACACGGACTTCGCAACGAAGCCGCGGAGGCGACGACACTTCATAACTAGACAGCAGAAGAAAAACACTTCACTACTAAGCCGCGAAAAAGTAAGTTGCAAAAAGTAGCCCCAAATATCTCAACTGCAACAATGCAAATGACACACATTCTTTTCATGCGAAAGACGGGAGGAAGAACGAATTCGTTTAAGAAAAGAATAAAGCGCAGGGCACACAACACCTGAAAATGGCTTCCCTCTGATGCTGCGCAACGCTCAATCAGTTACAGCATTTGTGGTGTGCGTTTTTAGACGCAAAAAATGTGACGGTGATGACAGAATAAATGCTAGATGACACAAACGCCAGAGAAACTCATTTTACAAACCTTTATAACAATGTTCTTTCAAGAATAAAAATACCATAAAAATATATTTTTAGTCTTTGTGCTGGGTTCCAATTGCGTTTATAATTTTTTTTCTTTATTTTTTGTTGCATTAGCAACTAAGATTATTAGCGACCAATGATTTATAGCAAGTGCTTACACAATTTCATCCATCATTAACATAAGAGTCATAACATATATATCCTAACATTAAATGGCATCACCTATTATATATAATACACAATACAATTACACAGCATTATCATGTCATTAAGACTATCACAAATTTCACAAAACTTTATCAATTTGATCTGATGTTCGGTCGAATACAATAAGATATCTAACGCTTTATTTAGATGAGTCTCTGATGACTGAATTGAGTGCAATTTTCTATAACGTTGGATATCGTTAAATTGATGTACAAATATCACAAAGTGGAGGGGATGTTTACAAATTTATAGATGTACTTACGTTTAGATCTGTCACCTCTAATTATTATTTTTTACTTGCTTTCATAGTTGCCTATTTTAAATACAGTTTATTTTAATGCTGATCTGCTTGCTCTCTCTCCCGCGCGCTCGCTTGCGCGCTCTCTCTCTCTCTCTCTCTCTCGCGCACGCTTGCGCTCTCGCTCTCTTTCTCTCTCTCTCTCTCTCTCTCTCTCTCTCTCTCTCTCTGAAAAGGATCTCAAAATATTCTGGCCGGCATGCCGTCTGGTCGGATGCTCTAAACCATCGAAAAATTCGTCATCTCTATTACGTTGTCCATCACGGATATACCACAGATATTTCTTGAAAACCACAGCAAGTTTACACACAAATTCTGTAATTTTGAAGTTATCTACCAGATAAACATTCAGCTTACGCGAACCTCCAGATTATTTACCGGATACTTTAACCACTGGATAGATTTATCAGGCAAACGTAAAACACATTTTCAACATATCTGTAAGATAACTTCTGGATAGACTATCAGACACTTTATCAGGTACCGGTGAAACAAGCCCTTACCTCAATATCAACGACGCATCGTTGCGGTATTTATATTACGCTTTGCAGATTGCTTAAAAAGAATTACACCAATGTTGAGAATACAAATTAATTAAAAAATAAAAAAAGGCGAAAGTGTAAAAATAGAATTAATATGTTCATACTCGATAGAATACTAAAATTAAATTAATAGTTTTTCATATTATACATTTAATTTTTCTCGAAGGCCGTAGTTGATGTGAAAACTGTATATGTTTAATTAATTTTAAGCACAAATTACGAAAAACTACCGTTTTTTTCAAACTATAGTGCTTGACCTTTTTAAAGAGCTAATTTTGTAGAACATTTTGTCTGCGGCAAAAATCTCTTTATCTTCTATTTTATAGTTTTGAATTTTTTTTTTTGCAATTTTTTAAAAAAACAAGCAATACTCGAAAATGAGACTAGCGCCATATTTTTTACCGTTCCTTTAAACATATGTGGAGAAATCTTAGAGAAAAGATTTGGAGCGGTTTTTGAGAATTCTCTATTGTAAATTTCTATTCCAAAATACGCAAAACCTACTCGAAAAATTGTACATGACTTTTAAATTCTTGGCTATCCGGAGTCGCCGCGTCGTTGGCTGAGAGGAAGCCTGCGACATGTCAGGCGAAACGTCGGCCTCTTAGCCAACGACGCGGCGTCTCCCAGATAGCCAAGAATTTATGGATTCGAGCCGCGGAAGCTTACGTGTGCATCTGTACATGACTTTTTTTTAAGCTACATTTGTACAACAGATTTTGTGCCAAAATGTCTATCTTTAATATTGTTGTTTTAAATTTTATTTTTAATTTTCGAAAAACCGAGCGATTCCCGATAATGGGACTAGCTCCATGTTTTTAGACTCTTTTTACGTAAGTGAAGAAAAATAAAAAATAAAAAAAAATTGAAGCGTTTTGGAGACGGGGAAATAATTTGTACATATCAATCGCAATCAACGCAAAAACTAATGTTTTTTAAAAAAATATTGCAAATGACTTTTTTAAAGAGCTAATACAACAAACTGAGACAAAAATGTCAAGTTCCAATTTTGAAGTTTTAGAGCGCGTCCGCAGTCACTTCTCTCGGTTCGCGGGGTCCCGTGGTCCTCCCCCGCTCATTTCGAGATCATTGGACCCTAAGGAATCACGCAACAGATTTAATGAAACGCGGCGACTCGTGAGCCGTTTAAATTGTACTTTCAAACAGATTCCCCGATCCGGGAGTTATCAGAATTTTAGGCCCGTGTGCAAAGCGGCGTCGAGGCGCACCGGGATGCGGCGAAATTT
Organism: Gryllus bimaculatus; assembly: GCA_017312745.1. Lineage (NCBI taxonomy): Eukaryota > Metazoa > Arthropoda > Insecta > Orthoptera > Gryllidae > Gryllus > Gryllus bimaculatus. Next base: position 204,435 of record BOPP01000299.1, on the reverse strand, counting down.
CCGCTAGTCACCGTCTTCTACAGAGTGCGCCTGCTCGAAACAACTGCCTTTCACTTCTGCCGGCTGTTTGCGCTCGCCAGGGCGCGGTAAAGGCAATTCTGTACCTTCCTACAGCCACGTGTTTTCTAGCAAACTTACAATATTATTTACATCAATTTTATCACACACGTCGCCCTGACACGTGCGACGGTCCCATTACAACAGTGAACGTAGGAAATATGTCGGAAATTAATTCCCTCCAGTAAAAAGGATGTATCGCCTCAGAGCCACAAATTCCAACACTAGGCAGCTTGAAACACTGTTGGCCAAAATCCATAACAGTAGTAGTGTGGAAATAGGAGACCGGGAATGGACACTGTACTGATTACCTTATACCACTCAGTTTCACTGCGGTAACAAAGGTCGTGTCCAGCGTGGGCTGCAACTGGCGGCGGCGACGCGCGATTGCTTGCTTCAGTATCAATCTTGGCGTTACTTAACATTCCGCAGATCAAAGCGCGTTGAGTTGTACGTAGGCGACAGGAAGTACGTAATTACCACAGCCTGGCGATATCCGCCGCGTTACGCGGAAAAGCATCAGTTTCATTAACCGCTGGCGTCATCCCGCTACCGAAAGCATCTCGTATATCATTAGGCGAGTAAAAGGGTCTTCAGAGACGGCACGTTATTGCGGGTATCCTCGGATATAGTGAACCAAAAATGTTATTCCCCAGAAGTTCATTATAACCGGAGTCGACTGTACTTGCACCATTATGACGGTACACATTTTTTCTTCTTCAAGGTTACGTTATAATATGCATGTGCCACTCTGCAAATATCAAAAAGGCTTTCCCCGCTGTGTACCATAAAGCTGTTTCGATCAGTTGACTCGTATCGGCAACGAGTGGACTTGTAAGGCTTATGCTCGGTGAGTTTCTGCATATGAAAATGTAAGTTGCTCGTATCCGTATTTACTAGGCTGTCCGGGTGACGCCGCGTCCATGGCGAAGGTGCCGACGTTTCGGACGCCATTCGTTTCGGACGCGGCGTCACCCGGACAGCCTAGTAAATAGTGAATCCGGCCGCGGAAGCCTATGCTCTTGCTCGTATCCGCTTTAGCTTAGGGGCAGACCGGGCACTTCAAAAGCTTCTCGCCCGCGTGCACGAGCTGGCGCTCGCGGGAGTGAATGAGGCGAGTCGTTGGTGGCGACGCCGCAGCTCGTGCACCGTCTCGGCCGCCCTGCGCACCCAGGTAAACCCAAAGTCGTCTCGTCTCGACTATTTTCCACAGGGGCTCGCGAATTCATTAGTGGACTTATACCTCCATTGACTAAAAACGTTCTCCCCACAAAAACATCAATCACGTACCCAAGCATTCATTCATCAACGCTCGGCCAATATTTGTCAATATTCTAAAGATTGCGCTCCAAAAAATTGACAATTGTAGGTAAAACATAGAAATCGTACCATTTTAAAAAGAAATGTAATTCGTGATGTGTTATGCAATAGTGAGTCATGTGAACAGTTTAAAGATTTTTTACACAGAAGAATCCAATTATTATTCCCATACCGAAATTTTCGAACCGTGAATAAAGCGAAAATGGAAATCAGTTTAGTCAATAAGCACTGATTTATTAAAAAAAAACAAAAAAACAGCACTATTACAAGACGCGTAACAAAGGCACATATTAGTTACATGCTCCACTATGATAGTTTCGTTTATGGGTCTTCAAGGATGAGTTATAACTATAACTTTTGCCACACAGGAAACATTGATACGGCTTCTCCCCCGTGTGCTTCCGCATGTGGACACTTAAGTTGCTCGTATCTGCCGTAGCGTAGGGGCAGAAGGTGCACTTGAAAGGCTTCTCGCCCGTGTGCATGCGCTGGTGTCTGGTCCAACAATAGGAGCCGTTGGTGACGTAGCTGCAGTGGCTGCACTGGAAACGGCCGCCTCGCGGCGCCACCGTCGCCGTTCCGCACCGTGCACCCCCTGCACACCCAAGGCCAAGGTCTCATTGCGCGCTCTTTGGGTTATGTGTCAGCTTCCGCGCAAGGAAAGATCAAACACCAAAATTCATGAGGAAAAGCTGGGTTAATAGGGCTGCTCTGTCGTGCAGGCAAAAACTCATTTGGCACCAGCTACGTTTCGGTTTGCGTTTGGGAGGAAGCAAACCTTTACAAGACACGAGTTGGGAGTATAATTTTACAAATCAAAACCGATTCGGCAAAACATGCTTTTAGGACCCCTTCCCACGACGCGGCCGCAGCGCGCTTTGCAGCAGCGCGGCGCGTAGCAGAGCATTGGTTTGAATGGAGGCCTTCCCACGTGCAGCGGGTGGCGGCTGCTGCGGCAGCCGACGCCGAACTCCAGCTACACGAAGCGGAGGAGGGGCCACGCGCCACCTCTAGCAGAACACAGCTTTAAATGGGAGCGTTCCCACTGCGCCGCGGCCGCAGCGTTCTACCTGCTCCGGTCCCTTTCTTCGCCGGAGGGTCGGCGAAAACTACCCCTCCAGACTCCACCCCCTTCCACGGCGGGCGGCGGTGCGGCCGTGGCTCCGGCGGTGGCTGCATCGGAAGAGCTCTGCCCCCTGAACGAAGCACGCCGCGGCCGCGCCGTGGGAAGCCGCCCTTAGATATAGGCATTCGTGCAAGGAATGCCTGTATCTAAATCCCTATTTGGCTAATGGTGTAGCGATGCCACCGCTGCAGAGGGAGGTACCTGACCCGCGTCCCTTCGGCTATTGAAGCGAGGGGTATTTATGACGTCTTATGGCAGGACACGCCCGCGCAGTTTGGGGAGAAGGGAGCCCTTTGTCGGCAACTGGGTCCCGCTGACTCCTCGAGAGGGTGCTTTCCCCACCCACGCGGTCGCTCGTCAAAGAGACCCGACGTTATTGTGCACACTTGGAGACAGATTTACGACCTCAACGAACCGCGGCACACGTGCGGGTCCGAAGTACGTCATGCCGCTTTTTTCGCCGGCCACGACGAAAAAACATCGCCCGTGGCTGGATTTTAGCTGTTAAAAGGGATCCCGCGGCATTGGTCGAAGCCCCGTCCCACCGTGCTCCGCGAAATTCAATCGCGCGTATCGGGAAGATTCTCACTGGAGGAGAGGGGGGTACCGAGACGTCCTGATTCGCGAGAGCAGCTCTGAAAAACACTTATTCGAGCATTCTTGCGGAGAGAAGTCGAGCTCTCACACTCTGACTTACTCTAACATTCTTGTGGAGGGAAGTAGACTTACTCGAATATTCTTGCGAAAGGATACACTATTCCCGGAATGGGAGGTGTTCTCGCTGGTAGTGAACGCCACTGACCAAGTATCAGTGCACAGTAGCACGCGGCCACGTGCCATAGTTCGATTTGTCCCGCCTACGATTGTCGTCCGCGATTGCCCGATACGGAAGACGGATGACTTCCGATCCGTCATCGCCGATGCAAGCCGTAACTGCCTGGAGGTTGGCGACGTTACCTATGGGTCCGGCCTGAAAGGGCGGCAACACTTAACGGCCACGCTGAGGTGCAGCCGTGGTTCTCCGCAGCTGTCTGGGGGCGGCCCGCCCGTGACGCCGGTCAACAACCCCACCAATGAAATGATTATATGCGTCATTGCCAACTATATTATTTATTAAAAAAGCAGCTTTCGATGGCTTAGCCATCATCAGTTTTCTGCTGTATGGAAGCCACAAAACGATTACGGTAGTCGTTTTGTGCTTCCATACAGCAGAAAACTGATGATGATGGCTAAGCCATCGAAAGCTGCTTTTTAATAAATAATATTGTTGGCAATGACGACGCATATATCATTTCATTAGAAATGCCAACGTGAGCTCACCACAACACCTATAAACCCCACCAATGTGCGTGCTGTGATGCCCGCCGACAACGACAACAACGAAAGGGTAATCATTCAGCTTTGCTCCGCTAGATGCGGATGAACATTTCTTTGAGCAAAGTTGGAAAGAAGGTGCCATTTCAGCACGATATTAATGACGGCCTATTTAACTGAAGTGCAATGATATCGAGCCAAACTAATGATTAATTTAAACAATAAAAGGTCGCACTTGTCATAATCGTAGATAATTTGTAAATCACCCATCATCATCATTTAGGCATTAAATATTTGTTTACCAAAGTGTCATAATTATTATTGAAAAATCCCATTTCCCGCACCAAGAGCCACGCACACACATTCGGCAGTGTGAGGCGTTACAATCTACCATAAGCAAATACTCATTGGAATCATTAGGCACGAAGTCATGGCCGTCTTGGTATTTACTAATAAGTCACTAGTCGATGCAAAAATCCGGTGTCGCTGGAATGATGAGAAAGGCTCTCGATCGCAAAAGAGAAAGGTTGCTACTGTGACGAAAGAACAAGCTCAGGCACACCACGTAAGCCATGCACTGTGAAAAATCGTGCTCGTGAACTGCTTGGCTTCTGAACGTGACAATAAACAAGGGTAGACGTCGAAGAAATCTATAGCTGCCAAAAGCCGAATTAATCTTGATCCAAATATCAAATAACATACAAATACTAATTTGAATATT
>BOPP01000299.1:172290-185399 GCA_017312745.1 Gryllus bimaculatus | reverse complement strand
CGTAAGAAATTTATTAACCTGAAGAAAAACAATACGCAATCTCGCGCGCAGCCCCCCTTCTTTGCAACAGGCCAGCGGTCCCCCTTGGACCCATTTCGGAATGTTATGACACCCCCACCCAACAACCGAACAAAGGGTAACTGTAAAAGCGCCCAGCGGGAGCCCACATCTCGATACTCCGAAATGCCTGTCCATGCGTAATCCGGGAACCGGAAGCAATAATTCAGTAGCCGGGAAGCCTTCGAGCCGTGGCCTACTTTCGAACATGAGATGGAAAATATCCTATACTCACGCCGGTAGCCCTATTGGCCCAAATTTAGTGTACAACGCCATCACCTTTAAGCCAATAGCGACGCGAACCGGTTGTATGGAGCAAGAACATATGAGGGGAAAGGGTGGGGATAAAAGTTAACTTCGTGCGTTTAGGAGAAATAAAAATTACAGTAGCGAAGAGAAGACTTCTCTGGGGTGGGGAGCCAGTTCGGGGAGAGGCGAGTGCGCCTCCGAAGGCACTTTGTTAAAATTACAGTGGTAGAGAGACTTCTCTAGGGTGGGAGCCAAGCTGCGGGGAGAGGCGAGTGCCCTCTGAAGAGCACTTGGTTAAAATTTCATGTTTAGTTGAAATCACCTGGGGTGATAGACCGGGAAATTTCTCAAGTTGAGAATTTAGAGGAAGTGGAAAAGGCACTTTTTTCAAAAGTAAATTGCGAATCCTTTGGGTCACTGCGTATTCGCTGCAGGGATTTCGCAATTATGGAAAATTTTTATTCGAGGAGGAATCGCATACGCAGAAGGAGACATTGTTATGTGCTCCGCACCTGCGATCGCAGGCGATAATCGCTCGCCAGTTATCTACGAATTTGCCGAAGAAAGCCTCGCAGATGACCCTCTGCTTGAATGGTCCGTATAAGTTAGCGTTACCCATTTATCAACAAAATATTGAAAATTGGCATCCCAGTAATTTTGTTCTACATTAAAGACTAATTTATACCGAAAATTAAAAAATTTTCTTACTAATCCCCAACCATTGAAATATCAACACAAAAGGTGGGTACCCTAAACTTAAACGTTAAGTTAAGCCACACCCACACAAGAAAAATGCATTATAATATCATAAAACTAAATGTAGCCCGACGTATGCCGAATAAAAGCTAATTTATACCCAAATTCAAAAAATTTTGAAAATTGTGCAACATCGAAATATTCAATCGCTAAAGTGCGTACGCTACCTACAGTGTCAAATAAGCATACCTAAAAAGGAAAAACGCATTGATACAGAAAAAACTGGAATGAACCAGACGTTTGCCCAAATTAACAGACTAATTTAACCCAAATCAACAATTTTGAAAATTTGCGCAACAATACGAAATATTTACACTAAAAGTGGGTACGCTAACTTAACGTTAAGTAGCAATAACCCACAAAGAAAAACGCATGATAAGGAAAAACTAAATATACCAAAGACGTTTGCGCGAATTAAAGACTAATTTATACCCAAATTTAAAAATTTTGAAAATTTGTGCCAACATCGGGAAATATCCAACACTAAAGGGTGCGTACGCTACTACACGGTCAAATAAGCATACCTAAACAAGAAAAACGGGCATGATACAGGAAAAACTAAATTACCAGACGTTTGCGCGAATTAAAGGAAAGACTAATTTATACCAAATTCAAAAATTTTTGAAAAATTTGCGCAACAATCCGAAATATTCACACTAAAGGTGGGTACGCTACGCTATACGTCCAAATAAGCATGGATCCTAAACATTTCGAAAAACGAATTTTGAATACGAAAACTTAAATTGGTGATTTCCAGTAATGTTTGTCTCTCATCTCCGGGAGGGATTAAAAGACGAATGTATACCACGTCCATACAAAGGAGAATTGAGTGTAAATTCTGCGCAAACATCGAATATTTAACACTAAAAGTGGGTACGGCTAACTTAACGTTAAAGTATAGCATATCCGACACGAACAAGAAAAACGCTGTCAATCGTATAGTGAGTGTAAGAGGTATCGTTGCAATCTGAGTACTCCGAGATCGTTTGCACGCGATATAAAGATCTTAGATGGATTGACCCCACTTTTAGTGTTAAATCACAATATTTCAAAAATTTGTTTGGGTTTGCGAGATTAGGAGGGTGCAGCTATCCGAGAGAGATTTAATTATAATTTGGCTGACAATCATCTAAAGGTGTAGGTACGAATTAGCTCATCCTTTAAACGTAATATCGGAGGCCAATAAAGCCATACCATTAAACTGGTAACAAAAAAAAAAGAACAATATAAAATAGAAAAAAAAAAAACAAAATATAATAATAAAAAAAAACACAACATACAAAGAAAAAAAAAAAACTAAAAAATTTAGGGCTCAGCGTGAAGGAGCTGAGGTTTTTTTTCTCTTACCTTCTTCTTTCTTTTACCTCTTATATTCTTTTTTCTCTCTATCACTTTTTTTTTTATCTGATTATTCCTTTTTTATTTTAAAAAGACAAGGGAAAAACGTTTATATTCTGGTATACAGTCAAAAACTAAATGTACCATGATGTTCAGGTTGTCCCGTAATTAAAAGACTTTTTTTTTCTTCTAACTTTTTTTTTGTTAATTTTTTTTTTTTTTTAAGTTACTCAATTTCTCAAATAATTTTCTGATAAGATTTATGGTTATGGCCGTTATCTCTTGAAAACGTAAGGAAGGGGCAAGGGATAGCACGTACCAGCATCGAAATCTCATCTCACTTAACATAAGTGTTGAATACTAAAAATGTGTACGGTTCGAGTGTCTAATCTTAGCCGGGTCGTCAAAATTTTTATCAAAGCATAATTTATTGCCCACAACTATCTGCTTTACTCAATTTAATTTAACTTAATAATTCTGTACCGCTACAATACCTTTCATTAAGAAAAAAATTATAATCTTCACAATTGTGGATGTAGGAAGACGCCAAAATGTTTTTGAATTTTGGCAATTTTCGAAATATCGGGGTTTTTAACGAAAATGAGACCTGCACTATTATCTTAAGCGTTATTCACAATAGCCTAGGCAGTTACAAGTTTTCCTGTTAAATAATGATACGTTCACAAGTTCCAGTCTCCAGTACTCCATAAACGCATCACAGCAAAATCAAAAAGGGAGTGATATGTTAGTCTTTAAACATCATGACCAGCGATCGATAAATGCGCACTAAACGTTATGAAGTACTGATAATCAACAAATAAAGTACGAAAATCATTGTCTAATTACTTACGCCATACTTCTTGGCAGATCCCCAGTCCTTAAACACTGCCACCGCTAACCGTTTTGAACATAAGTCACATCTCTCCCAACAACGATCCTTCCGCTGATCTTGACAAGTTGAAACACATCAAAACATGCGACGACAAAGTACGTTCCTGTATGGTCGAGCGAAAAATTAATTCAAATGACATTTCTTGCTTGCATATCGCATCGCAAGCAACTCAATGTATTGGTTAATTCTCGTTCGGCAATAAATCCCAGTGTCAACCACATCACAGCGAATATCATATCACTATGCGATAAATATTTCTATTTGCTATTTTCGCCACAGCTACAAACCGGTAAAGATTGTTTTAACCATGATTGGAAGTTTCAGCATAAACTTGGTGAAGCAATAAAGCCATATAATGACTACATTAACACAAAGCATAATTTCACAAGTAAAGCATGTATAAAACACGAAAAATAATTTGTAAAAAATAAAATCATATTCACGTAAACATTTCTCTACATTCCTCTTTCAAGAAAGTAAGTATTGCCGTATTTTTCACGCGGTAGGAACTGAAAGAAGCCGTAACTTGACCATGAGAAGAAAATTAATTGCAACCTTCCAAAACTTTCCACTAAAATATTCTTCTGTGATTTCCTGAATTTTCGTTTCCAAATCATCTCTTGGCTCAGCGAAGAGAAGGATCACAAATCGGCGAAAAGGAGGGCCATGTTATAATGGTTGTGCAACGTTCCTTCACTTCACATGCTTTGCATAGCTGTAAAACAGCATACACTATCGCACTGCAACTGTCCTTCCCACTATAACATTAGTTTACAGCACAGAGCGCAACGGGCGATTGCTGCAAAGAAACGTAACTCGCGTTTTACGATTTCAAACTATTTCAAGAAAACATAGTAGCATTCATTACCATTGATGAAATACCGGATGTAGTTCACGGGATTGGTCAATTATGATGTACAATGACACAATTGGTTAGCGAACGCTTCGAAATATTTAAATTTCTTCTTCGGGGCTAGAGTAGATAAAATGCATGAAAACAACAAATTATAATTAACGATCCACAAATATTTGATAGGACAAACAAAAACCAAAATAATATAGAATGTCCACTCCTACCAATAAATTTTAAAGTCAAGCCCAAGTAATATCCAACCTCCAAATCCAACTCCACTCGGAGTTGCTGCAGCATGTGGGTGCATCCTGCGACAAGTCTGAATCGGGCCACGACCCGAACACGAATGACCACTGGTTGTAGGGCCTGGACCACGCGCTACAGCAACTCGACGCCATGCCACATGCGTTTCCGGCCAGACACATCACGTTAAAATAGCAACATAACCAGTGAACTCATTCCTAGATATATTGACCAAATTTTATTTATTAATATTATTATTTATTTTTATTAAGAAAACAAATATATTATGTAGTTCGGTACTTCCGGTCAATTTTGTAAATTAAAAATGTATATTGCGCGTGTCCCATTTAACCTGACGAGTCGAAATAACTCGGAAAATACGCATCGTACAGAAAAGCGTCTCAGACACAAAATGAATATCTTCAAGGGGTACATCTGACAGACCTAAAATCTAGCATCGCCCTCGCCCCCTGGGGGTGGGGAGGCAACTCTGAAATGGGAACCCTCATTTTTTTTACAGATTTGGATTCTTCGCTAAAAAATATACAAGTTTAGTATAAAACATTTTTTATTCGTGATAGATGGCGCTGTAACCGCAAAAATAAACCTTTTTGCAATTCTCAAGCAATTACACTTTGGATTGAAAAATAAAGAAACACCTTTTCAATTAATTTTAAAAAAGTATCTAGTGATAACAGATAAGCCCCCACCACGTCTTGGTGGAAATTTTAAAGTCTCAAACGGGAACCTACATTTTTTCCTTTAAAAACTTAGATTTAACGGGTAGGTTTTTGATTCGTGGTTACCGAAGAAAGGTTTTTAAAATCTTGCACCTTGATGGTGAAAGACGACGGGACTCACACAAAACGATCACCCTGACAGGAACAAAAAGCTACCATGTACTCGTCGTTCCTGGGTGATGCTAAAGGTAGTTTCTTGAAAACATTTCAACGCTATCACGAATGAAACACCTATAGGTTAAATTTAATTCTTTAAAGGAAAAAATGGGTCTTCGACGTGAAAGTTAGCCCTTGAAAGTTATCACTAGATACTTTTTTAAAGATGATTGAACATGTTTCTTTATTTTTCAATCCAAAGTGTAATTTCTCGAGAATTGCAACAAAAAATGAAATTACTGCGCTATCACGAATCAAAAAAGTGTTTTAGAAACAACGTATGTACTTTTTAGCATAATATTCATATCTACATTACATGGGGGCTCGGCATGTTGAATGGCTTCAACATTTCAAAGTTGTATCGTCCCCACCTCCATGGGGCGAATTCGAAGTTTCATTTTAGGTCAGGCCGGTGTACCCATTACAGATATTTGTTTTTGAATGGGACTTTTTTTTGTACGATGCGTAATTTTCGAGTTATTTTGATTTGTCCGGTTTAATGGGACATCCTGTGTGTGTATGTATGTATGTATATATGTATATATTCTGACGGAGGTGCCGACAGAAAGAATGTTCCTACTGATCTTTGTGATCTTAGTGAGCAGGATCTTTCGGGTGTGAGAAAGTTTTTCCCAAAACACAGAAATAGGCAAATCAGAGCATATATTATTCAAATTATAAATCAATTTACAACTGGCCCTGAATAAACTCAAAACCAAATGACAAACAACTCTTTCAAATAAATTATAAAGAAATGAAATCACCTTTTGAAACACTTTGAAATTACAATTACTCCTTTTAATACTTTAAATGATTAGTTCTTTCAAAATAACTGCATTCTAGGAAAACCCGTGCACGATAATTATTTGCCGGCCAGAATAGTTTGTAAAATATCAATTTCCTTCGCTCAATCACCACAAAACAAAATGAAATTATTGCAGATAACAGAGTATTGACGCGTAATTGCTAACGGCGTATTTCGGCGTTTCTGCAACACTTTGCGCTTGTGTTCTTAAATGCACAGTTTTATAAACGCCTTGTAATAGTTCACGGCCCTCGTTCTTGCGGCTACTATTCTTCCTCGTCCTAATCTTTCCACTAATTCACGCAATTTCAAGGTAAATGTTCTATTGCGTCAAAATAAACACAATTCAACTTATTAACTTCTCGCCACTACACACTCGCTTCTGAATAACTATCTATTCTCACTAGCACTCTTAACAAAATGGCTACTCTTTCTTCACCGGCTTCGCTCTCGGCACACCCTACACTCCCTAACACTTCGTCGTCTTTTGCTACAAGGGCAGGCTGGTCAGTTGCCCGGCCTCTTCTGGAGGGATGGCATGACGTCACGACTGACCCGTCCGCGCTTGTCATGAACCGCAAGTCCGGCGGTCGAGTCCCGGGCCGCAGATACCAGGTCGCGCTGTTTCGCACCCTTAACAGTGGCGCGCCTGTGTTGCGGGGACCCGTCTTGGAGACACCGAAGCAGCGTGGGTGTTTGTGGGTTTCTGAGCATGTCACAACGTAACTAGAATCGCTTTTCATTACAAGAGTGAATATTGTAGCATACATGCCATTCTGAACAAAATTTCTTGTTTCAAATATTAACTAATTAGCAATAATTTAATTAAATTTGGACCTCGATTACTAATAAATAAATGTCACTTTCACCATATCCGCAACAGGAGAGGAAGAGAGAACCTCCGCACCACGACAAGACTTTCCCTCCTTTCCCCTCTCACGAATTTCCCTTTCTTGTCTCCCCTCTCCACTTCACAAATTAAAAAAAAACGCATTCCATATCAGACCACTTGAACAGGAATGCGACCGATCCTAGGATAGAGCACTGTGGATGTAGCAACTCTAGTACGAGTCGTCGATGAAAATGTATTGGAAGGGGCGCTGTTGCAACCCCCAGCGCCGCAACTGCTGCGCCGTTGAGCACCTTGGCTGCTGCTGGTGCACGCTGAGCAGGCATAGCCGAGCGCTTACCTGCGGTCAACCGATGCGGCCCCGCTGCTTGGCGACTCAGCCCCATGGGAGAGCTGTGCTTGGGCGCGATCGGCTCTAGTGTGGTGACTGGCCAGTGGCACGCGGGCACTTTGGGCCGAATTCTTGCAATTAAGCGGCCCTGATCCAACTCCATTGTCCCTCTCCCCCTCAAATGGTTCAGCCTGAGACTGACCTGCGTTGATCCTGCAGTTCTCGTTAGATCTCCAGCGCTTGAGCTACTTAAAGCGACCACCACGTTCCGTCATCGTCATGGGGATTCGGGAATTCGCACTCTCAGTCTAGACTGCCAGTGCTGCACAAGTGAAGCCAAGCGAAAATGAGATGACGGCGCACGTAACTCTAGACTTCACTTGAGAGGACACGAAGCATTTCCCATCTCGTCTAATCGGCATCTATTGCTAGAACTTCATTTGATTGCCAGCCCCAACCCTCTTCACTTGCAAAATGCAAAGATAATTGAAAGCTCATTTAATACTTACTCTAACAATTGCTGGAAATAATGTTTTATCCAGTAGATCATTATGAACTTGTATAATAATGCAAAATGCATACATGAGTAGATACTTTTCTTCATTACAGAGATGATAAAAGTGAAGCTTTAAAAACTAAATTTGTTAAATTTCTGTCTAAGAAATTTGCCTTATTGATTTTGTTGGAACCGATATCATCACAGCATCAAGTACATCTACTTTGGAACATTCAAATATTTAAGCATGAACTAATTATGGTATCCCATCAAGACTAGGTTTTCAGTCTTCCTTAGAAATGTGTCAATGCGTTAGAGCAATGTTTACGAATGCAGAGAAATATTTCGAGTGTCATATATTAAAAAACGTTCTTTAATGTTTAAAGTTACTCACAAGAGAGTAGTTCACCTTCTACTACTCTTAACTCTGAAAAAGAATGGGTATGCAACTGCCACGAATACAATACGCCTCAGAATGGGTATATATATAATAACACGAATTTTTATAACAAGAACACCGATTACGTCACTCTCTTGGACTGAACGTGTAAACGAGTGTTTACAATAATTTTATTTTCGAATTGCATTAACCTACGACTGAGGGTTCGGAAATACCAGAATAAAAAGCGAACGTATGAAAATTTCGATTTATGAAAAAATCCAAATGGTACGTGCTCCAAACATATATTTGCTTCCAATTATGTCATAATACATTACGATACAAATCTGCATTTGCCAAGAACAATTTAGAATAAAAAGAGAAATAAATTCGCATATTTTAACAAAAAAACAACTCTTGCATATAATCCGGTCTCAAATTAAACATTTTAAACAATAGTTCATGATCCTGTAAATCATATAATCCCAAAGTTTAACAAGCGCTCTGTCTCTCTAGCATTACTTCAGGAATGGACTCCACATGTAAAAATTACAAAAAAAATGGAGGTACGCCGGATTCACCACCGGTTAGCTTTGTGGCGGAAAACGGCTAGTGTAAACCGTGTTCTTAGAACGTAAGACGTATTTGTAGTACACGAAATGAGCAATAAATGATCGTCAATCTGCAATTCTTTTCAAATTGACGGGTAGCTAAACGCCCATGAATTATCAAAGCTGCCACCTTGATTCGCAATCGAGACGTCATCTAGTTGCGTTTTGTCACATTTCATTTGTTGTAACTCGCCTCAATTGCGGCGTTCGCTCGACTGTGCATCCTCCGCAATTCTCAGTTGTTCTCACAGAGACCTCTTTGAACCCATTCACTTTCTTTTCACTTTGAAACACTTTATGATATTTATCTTCCTTTTCTCGAAGTTTTTATAATTTTACAGAAAATTGGGCCAATATCAATGTTTTACTAGAGATGCAGTATTTTCTTCAATTCCTTTCCCTATTGTGGCACTAAATTAATCGATATCACTTGTCTAAATGTGACAAACGATACCTTACTCCTTACACAACGCATACACAACTATGTGTAAGCGCTCACGAGCATTTTGTGCGGGGGAGGGGGGGATCAAATAGTAAACTTCCAACGTAAATGGTGAGATGTTGTCTTGAGACCTCACGCGATCTAGAGCAATGTGCTACAGATTTGAAGTTAATAAGTGTTTGGAATGCATTAGAGCTTACCAACATCCGCCTTCTTCCTATAATGAAACCGCGGAGTAAGACATTTTCCATCAAAAGATCATTGTAGCATGGGTTCAGATGCACATAGTTGAGGATAGGTCAATACGGTATGCTTAAGGGCACAAAGACCTTATTTCTGATGTGACATGCATTACCGTTTATTTCCTCCCTTATAAATATTTTTTTTAATGCTTCTCCATCATAATGAGAATTACTGTGTTCAAAAATTGCGTTTCTCCTATGGTATTCGAAAACAGATGAATCCTGTTATGACTTACAAGACGTCTGAACAATCTCTGAAAATTTTTTTTAAGGGATATATCACTTTGGAAGTGAGCTCTTTAATTTCAGTTATTCGTGAAACTTTCCAAATGTTAGGGAAATCCAACCCCTCCAACATGGGTGCACTGTTGCAGGCCCTGAATTCGCTATCAATTCCAGAAGTCGGCTCACGGGATGCTCAGCTTTCAGGTCGAGCGATGATACGTAATACGTAGGGGACACGTAAAACACAAAGCGATCTCACCCTGCCTGACCATCATCTCAAGTGTTGAAGATAATAAACAAAAAGCCGTTTGTAAACAGTGTTTCTGTTTGAGAAGCGACCACAGTTTGTATACACCACCAGCAGACGAACACAAGGCATCGCATGGTGAACGCTGAACGACGAGCACAACACACAAGACTGGCGACAACAGATAACAACCACGTGTCGCCTATGGCAAGCATACCGAAAATTGGCCGGGGGTTTTTTTTTAACTCCCCCTTTCTGGTACCCCGCGACTGATGCATCTCCGACCTCCGTGCTGCTGTTTGCGTTGCCAGTGAGGAGTCCCAATTCCGGAGGTGTTGGCGACTTGGATAGCACTCCAGAGCGCCAAGCAGTGGTTCTCCCACGGAAGAGTTAGCAAATACACAGCGAAGCGTGAACACGCATGCATTGGCGGCACTGCTAAAGAATTCCAACTGAAAATATCCTCGCGTTTTGACAAGATACCGGAAAAGACAAAAACGGCCGCCCCCTTTTTTTTTTCTGAAAAATCGATGCGTTATTTTAACGCATTGCAATAAAAGCTTAAGTACATGTATTAACGTTAGAACTGGTTTCTCGAGCGCCAATGAAGTTGTATATGTACACTTTACGTTCCGCTTGGCCTATTCCTTTCCCTTTTTACGGTTGCCGTGTTGTTTTTTCTTATAATACAAGCACGTGGGATAAGCAAATTATTAACTCAAGACGCTTCCTTCAATTAGAACTTTGCCTGGACCCCGGTGTGTCTAAGTTGCAACGTGACGAGTATGAGATTATTAGCTGTTAATAAGCACAAACGTCACGCAGAATATTTGCTTATCAAAAGTTTGTAATCCTTTTATTTGGCAGCGTATCAATAAGACTTTTTCCGAAGCTCTTTATGGAAGAACGGGCACTCATATTGCTTCGTAAATTAAGCACTGTTTGTATTTAAGCAAAAGAGAGTTGGAATAATATGACATTTCACGGTCCGTTTGAAGTTCCACTGACTGCCACCAGACGCATTACATAGTGGTGTGTGCAAGTATTTTGAACTGCTTCGCACAGCATGTATTTTCCAATTCTACGGTTCTAGTATTTTTTATATAGCTTTGACTTTGTACGTAATTCTGTCAGAAGATTGGAAGGTACGTTTTTTTTTTATTTTAATGAGAACAAAGATGGTAACTTGTAATTATGGATAAAGTTGTTTCTAACATACAGTTGCTTGTGAACCACATTGCTCGTGAGAAGAATGCTTGTATTTTTTGTATGTAGTTAATTATCCTGATATTCCAATTACAGGAGCAAGTATATGTTGAATTTGGCTACATTTTATGTACAAGGAAGCGAGGAGGGATCGGTATCTTCCACCACAAAAATGTAGTCGTATCTGATATTGAGGTATTGGATAACTCAGAAAGTAACAACGATGATGTTCCTGATTTCCTTCGGGAATTCAGGACCGAATCGCTTTATTGGGTGATTTTAGAATCACATTTTGCACAGAATTTGGCAGTGATAATGAGGATTTTTCATTTCCGGTTTCATCTCAAGCTAACATTTATCCGAAAAAAATTGAAAAAGTCCTTGAGTGAGTAAAAGATTACTTTGTTGTACACCTCAACCATTCCATCTCTTGAGTCTGAGGTACATAGCCCTCTCAGTACTTCACAAGTTACATAGACGTTAATATCAATGAGAAGATATTAGAACAGATCAACTTGCATTCAGTACAACAAACAACCTGTAACCGTGAACTCCAACGTAAGTGAGAAGGAACAATTTCTGGGGTTTTACTCTACATGGGTGTCGTTGGCATGGCGTTGTATGTTGATTTATTGGAGCAAATGACAAATCCGAAAAAGTGACAATGATTTTTAGTCTCACAAATTTCAAAAACAAAACTTAATTTCAAGAATATTTGCATTTTGCCAATAATGAGCATAATAGAAAAATTGAGGGGACATATTGTATAAGATTTGGTCTGTTCTAAATGCAGCAAATGGGAAGGAATTTTCGAATACCACAAGCAGGACACACCAATACTCTATTTGATGAGCTGAATTTCTTACATGTTGTACAGAGCTTTGAAACTATATTTAAAAAAATCTCACAAATGAGATTTCAAACTTTTTATGGCCTACATGCAAATAACAGGAATAATATGATTACTTCCTCACACTGAGAAAATATAATGGACAGACTCGCTTGTTAGCTAGGTCAACTTCAGTCCGGTGTCTGGAGAAAAATTATAGCGGCTACTCCTGATCAGTAGCTTTCCGGGTTTTTTTCCGATGAACCAGGCCGACATGCGGGGGCAGTATCCGCAAGCAAACGGGCAACGGACCGATGCTCTTTTCTTCCTTATCTATCCTAACCCCTTACATACACTTAACTAACATGCACCACATTACTAACATGCCGGGAGACCAGTTGCGAAAATAGTGCTTGTCCCGGCTGGTGCGTTGCCACGCACTTATACTAACATGCACCACATTACTACACATGCCGGGAGACCAGTTGCGAAAATAGTGTCTTGTCCGGGCTGTGCGTTGCACCACTTATACTAAACATGCACCACATTACTACACAATGCCGGGAGACCAGTTGCGCAAAATAGTGCTTGTCCCCGGCTGGTGCGTTGCCACGCACTTATACTAACATGCACCACATTACTACACATGCGGGAAGACCAGTTGCGAAAATACATGCTTGTCCCCGGCTGGTGCGTTTGCCACGCACTTATACTAACAATGCACCAACATTACTACAACATGCCGGAGACAGTTGCGAAAATAGTGCTTCCGGCTGGTGCGTTGCCACGCCACTTAATACTAACATGCACACATTACTACAGCATGCCGGGAGACCAGTTTGCGAAAATAGTGCTTGTCCCGGCTGGTGCGTTGCCACGCACTTATACTAACATGCACCACATTACTACACATGCCGGGAGACCAGTTGCGAAAATAGTGCTTGTTCCGCGGCTGGTGCGTTGCCACGCCACTTATACTAAATGCCCCAATTCACTACACAATGCCGGGCACCAGTTGCGAAAATAGTGCTTGTCCGCGGCTGGTGCGTTGCCACGACACTTATACTAACATTGCACCACATTACCTACACATGCGGGAGACCAGTTGCGAAAATAGTGCTTGGTCCCGGCTGGTGCGTTGCCACGCACTTATACTAACAAT
>BOPP01000299.1:144016-172265 GCA_017312745.1 Gryllus bimaculatus | reverse complement strand
ACTTGTTCGAAGCCAGTGTTTGAATTATATTCATTCTCCAGAAAACCCAGAAACCAAATTACAGGACTCGAAACTTGGATTCAGAGAGCCGTCTACTCGCAAGTATTGCAAAATTATCAGACGCCATTGGCGATGGGATTGTCAGTCGAAATTCTTGAATTGACAATAATAGAATTTAACATTGCAATAGTCTAATGCACAAAAAAACGTGAATACAACTAAATATAATGAAATTTTGAACATTAAATGTAACTCATCGCAATATCAATATCTTCTTTGTCTTAACTTGAAGCATTATATGTCAGATTTCACAAATATAACAAAAATTCTACGAGCTTCAAAATCTATTCAAGTGAGATTTCATTACTTTATAAAAGTATTTTTCAGTAAAATTATATTGAAAATGGTCTATTTTTTGGGTTTTTTCCCCTAAAAATTAACTTTACATTTATTTTTTAAACCTCCTAGCTTTTACGAACACAGTAAAAATCTAAATTTTGCAGTGAAGACAAGAGCTAGGAGGTTGAAATTAGTCTATGCATTAAAAACAGAGTTATGTCGAGGCACTGTGGGCTGAATTTAAATTTTCTTATTTGAAGATTGAGGCAACAATACTATATTAATCGTAATTTTTATTTTACACAAATTTTTTTCGACATCGTCGTTATTTACAACACCTTTTATATCTGGAGCTTTATAAACCTCCGATGAATAATAACACAAGGCAAAAAAAAATAATTTTTTTTGTGCCTACAATTTTAGAGATGATTATAAGTATTTCAGGGCTGCTGATAGCAAAAATGCTAATTTATTGCCTGCATCAGCTCTAGTTTTGAGAATACAGTGAAAAGAACGATTTTCATTAATTTCGGAATCACAGTTCATTTCGAATTAATAAGTATAGTCTATTTCATTATTATATTATAAACCGAGAAATTGAATTCTCGCGCCTTTTTAGTAATGTGCACTATTTCTTTCACATTTTGTTTTAGTGTTGACGTCATGTATTAAGAAATAAAACTTCGCGTTCCTTAATCACAATACTAACTCATCCAATGTCACCAAACTTGCCGTTAATTTCATCATTTTGCAAAGGCTTTCCAGTCTGTCTTTCTATCAACAAAAAAAAAAATCAACAAGCTCCACTAAGCAGGTTTTCGTTTTGGAGTTAAATTATTACTCCCGAAGTGAATGCCGTTACATCTAATACACGCTAATTTCCATCTAAACTGTTCTCTCAGATACGTACGAGGTAACCTACAATTCGCTTATTTATTAGTTCTATTTATGTATAGCTCCCTCAAGAAAGTGTTTGAATAGTCCACGTTTCTTTTTGTTATAGGTGGCAAGTACTTTTTCAAGGAAAATAGAAAACATATTTCTGAGTTCATAAAAGGGTACATTTGAGTTATTTTGGTGTCAAGCTCGGAGATCAAGTTGCGGGCTCCTCATATAGCATGCAACATATCTACGGAACATTTGGTTTAATGGACCTCTGGTACAAGAAATCTAAAGTCCGTTGGTTTGGAGGGAGCCTAAAAACCATAATAAATAATTAATGATTGTTATTTTTGTCTTGCGAACATCAATAGTATGAGTCGAAACAATCGTAGAAAATGGACGTTCTTGACCTAGACTCAGCTAGAAAACACACTCAGTTGACGTATCTGTTCTATCATTCCATTGCTTACAAGACCTCACTGAAGACAAATGTTCAATATCCGAAGATTATGAAAATGAAAATAGTTATTGTGATTTTATAAGTACTTCATAACGCCCGAAATGTTTCGACCAAAAAAAGTTATATTCAGGAAACTTAAAAACTCCAAAACAGCCTCTGAATTGCTCGTCTCTCGGATAAAAGAAAAGAATTAGTTTGTACCTGGAACAAATATTGCATCCTTTTTGTCAGCGGGGAAAGGATTTGCTGTCTTTCTTTACGAAAGAAGAAACCGTAGTGTTCTGCAACGATGTAGAAGATTTTTTAAAAAAAGTTGGGTACACAGAATATAAGTCAGATGAATGGCGACTTTTCACTGACAGCCCAAGGAGAATTTTGAAATGTGTACTCTTACACAACAGCAACAAATACGGCCCTGTTCCAATTAGTTACTCATTCTGCATGAAGAAAGACTACGAGACAATTTCTTTAGTTTAAAAAAATATTAAGTATTATGAACATCAGTGGGTAATTTGTTGATCTGAAGATAGTAAATTTTCTTCTCGGTCAACAAAGTGGCAACAAAAACTATCCCTACTTTATATTTCTGTGAGACAACAGTGCCAAAAATGAGCATTGGCTGAAAAACTTGGCCTCTGGGGAAATATATAGTTGCAGGGGAAAACAATGTGATCAATTTACCTTTAGTTGCTCGAGAGAAAATTATTCTTCCTCCTTTGCATTATGAGCTAGGCTTGATGAAACAATTTGTACAGTCGTTGGTGATAGGATGGTTTGTGCTTTAAGTTGTGTCCTCCATTTGCGGGAGACCCACAAGGGAAACTAAAGTAGGGATTTTTAATGGTTCTCAATATTGAATGGAGTGCCTGGTCTTCTTTATTATTATTATTATTATTATTATTATTATTATTATTATTATTATTATTATTATTATTACTATTATTATTTGAAATTTTTTCTAGCAAAGCTTAAAGCAGAAAACTTTTCACATTTAGTAGAAACAATGCTTTTCAATTTCCATGTGCTTGGCTGCAATGAGTATAAAGGTCCATTACCATCATTGCCACTGGGATTGCTTTCCTTCACATGGTGACCTCACTGAAGAGTAAGTTGAAAGATTTCACCAAAATATTTACCAGTGGAAAGGACACACATTGTAGCCGACTCCTGTTGGAACATGCAGCGAGGCTGCTACAGCATTTCTAATCCCGAAATATGTATTTAAAATTTTTGGAGGGTATTCAATTAATGGTTTGTTTTATGAATTTTCAAAACATTTTGATGCAAGTTCTGAGATTTACAGTTATCTTCTCAATATATTTCATTTATAAAAAATGTTTACTTTACAACAAATAAACACCAGTAATGTAAATATTTTATGTCCCCATGCTATTGATGCTTCCAAATTCTACCATGCAGTTTGGTAATGGAGTATACGATGATAATTCTACATTTACGAAGGAGCTGATATGGTAAAACTAACACTTTTTTTATCAGTGACATCGAAATACCCATAAAAAAGTTTAATATCTCAGGGACCAAAATGTGTGGTGAACAGTGTAATCAAATAACAATTTTTTTTAAAATTTAAGGTCGCATCTACTACTAGGTACTACTATTAGCGACCACTATTGCGAGTAATGGTAGGTTAACTACGAGGATGACTACTGCCTTAGCGATCTCGGCCATCCGGACTGGCTAAATTAACATTTTTGAAAGCTTCAAAGCATGCGTTTTCTCTTTATATAGGTTTGAAATCCTTACTAAAAGATACTTTTCTTCTTGGTTTCAAATGCAATGGGCCGCGACATCAGCTAGATCGATCGGGAAATATCAGTTTTGATGAAAATCCCTCAACGGATTAGCCACAAGCGTTGTTCACAGTCAGACGGACAGACGTTTTGCGGTCAATCGATTCTTCGGTAACAAGGACTCACAAAACATGGATTCTGGTTACACCACGTGTTGGGGGATTTTTCTGAATTTAGTATCTGAATTTATCCACCTTTACGTTGCAAGGGCCCTGAATTACGAGTTTTTCTTCCGAAAATTTTCCGTTTTTTCGCGCATCATTACGTAACTTTCTTTCTATCGCATAAGCGGTTCTTCTGTACTTAAACATAGTTATCTCCCTCTCACTTTTCTTTGATTATTTTGATAGTTCTATTTTTTGTGCATTAATTTAATGGCTTTCGCAATTCCGGGTACCGACCTGGTCTGCCCGCGCCTACAGTAATGACAGCGTACAAGCAACTCTTAACAGTTCGTTGCGCTCTTGCCACTGTGACGTAGTGAAATAAGAAATAAATTTCAATAACAAAATAAAAATAATATATTCAAAGATTATGTACAAGTTACAATGAATTGCTAATTTTAAAACACTCCGGCAACCTTTTCCTTTCAGAACACTGCTTTACCGCAGAAAACACAAGCCACGCGTGATGCGCGGTGTCGGACCTCGGTCCCGTGACAATTACCGTCACATGGCCTGCCGCCAAAATTTAACCCGGTCGTGGCGACCGTGTGCCTACAGCACGCGAGATTGTCTGGCCCTTACTCTCCGGACATCTCGCCCACACTCCTACACCCCTTGTACACACGTACAAGCTTCCCGATGCAAACTGAATGAGAACGCGGGCGCAGATGGCGCCGCGTTAAATAGTTGAGGCTGACACCCCCACCACTGTTCCATAGGTAGGCTCGCCGGCTGGCGCGAGACTCGCAGGTTTGGTTAACGCCCCCACACAGGATTCATAGGGTTGGCTGCCTGCTTCCGTAAACGAGGCTCGCCGGCAGCATCCTCGGAGTTTACAGCCTCCGGTATTTTTGGCTCTGCGGCACTACCTGAGTCAACCGCCCGAGCGCAAAATCCCGGATGTTCAAGCTCAACCCCTTCCTCCCCCGCAGCGTACTTTCACCAACCTAACGGTTCTGGCCCTCGTGTTAACGACGCCACACCACACATTACTACGAACGTCTTCTCGTACGCACATCGCACTTCGAACATGACGGATAAATTAAATTTCAAAACGTTGACACTACCGAAAGGCAATGACACGTTTTCATATCATGTTCAAAATCTTCGCCACAGCCGAACTGTATCGCCTCCCAAACGGCGTTGAAACCTCCGCGGGTGACTTCGTTCTCTATTTAGATTAATTTATTTATTTGGTAAAAAACAAAAAAAAACCACAAACCAGACGTTGGCCCGAATTAAAGACTAATTTACAATCAAATTCAAAAATTTTGAAAATTTGTGCAACATTGAAATATTCAACACTAAAGGTGGGTACGATACCTTAACGTCAAATTAGCATACCTACACAAGAAAAACGCATGATACATAAAAACTAGATGTACCAGACGTTTGCCCGAATTAAAGACTAATTTATACCCAAATTCGAAAATTTTGAAATTCGGCTATTCGGGCAAACGTCTGGTACATTTAGTTTTTATGTATCATGCGTTTTTTTGTGTGGGTATGCTAACTTGACGTTAAGTTAGCGTACCCACCTTTAGTGTTGAATATTTCGATGTTGCGCAAATTTTCAAAATTTTCGAATTTGGGTATAAAATAGTCTTTAATTCGGGCAAACGTCTCGTACATTTAGTTTTTATGTTTCATGCGCTTTTCTTGTGTGGGTATGCTAACTTAACGTTAAGTTAGCGTACCCACCTTTAGTGTTGAATATTTCGATGTTGGGCATTGGTAGAAAATTTTTAAATTTGGGTATAAATTAGTCTTTATTTAGAACAAAATTATGGGATACAATTTTTCAATATTGTGATAAATGGGTAAGCTAACTTTACGGACATGAGCTGGGCGCTTCTCGAGCGACGTCGTGCGAGTCAGATGAGCGGCAACGCTGAACCTTCACCGAGGGAGAGTAAACAAATCCTCGCAAGCTGACTGCTTCAGAGCAGGGCACACGATGCACCACACCACGTGGCGTCAGCTTAAAAGCTGCCGGCACTGTAAGCCCCAAGGCTGTGACCGATCTGTGCAAGACGTTGCGCGGAGAAATGGAAGGGGCGTTAAATGAGGAGAAGATGAACAACAAGGAAACTTACAAATATTTTCGGCGATATACATGTTTGGTAATATTCACTGGCTAACATTTTGGCTCTTCATCGGGGGCCGGAGAAATCTCTTTAGCCTACCCTTCGCTGACCACCCGCAAGCAGCCCTCCCATAGACCCAGCGGAATGCTCTCCCGCCGCTTTGAACGAACACGTTCATGAGCACCATTGACAATTTCATTGTTTTAAGAAATATTATCTTCTGAGAGCGAGCTCCTTCTGTACAATTAATACTTTTAATATTTTCACCAAAAACTGCAGTGGGTAACGTTAGAAGATTGGTCACAACCCGCGACTTACGATTCTTCAACGCAGTGCCTTGTGCATTCCGGGTTATTCGCACCAGCATGGAACCGAATGTGTTTCGGAGAGAGCTTGGGTACATTCGATTCACATAATGCTACATTATATGTATACTGTGGTAATACTTCCAACATTCTGCGTACGGGAAGTAATGTAAGAAGCAACGGCAAAGAAATTCAGCGAACTTTCGCGTCAGAAATTTTTGCAGCGACCGGTAAGATAGAAAACAGTGTAATTAAAATTAGTTTCATTATATATATATATATATATATATATATATATATATATATATATATATATATATAAAACAAACAAGTCTTCATTCCAACATCAAAACATTCTTAAGTTATTCACGAAATTTTAAAATGACCATGCAATAATGTCCATTGGGGAGCGCTCAGTAACTTTTTTTTACCAACTGGACGGGAAGCAAAACTATATTTGGTAACTTTTCCTACAAAAATGGAATGGAAAAATGGAAAAGTGAAAGTATTTGCAAAGATTTCAGTTGTCTTAACTCTGTGAAAGTTTACAAGGCGCAAGGGTTGCAAGTTTTTCTATAGCTGAAGAAAAATAAGTATTACATTTGATTACATTTTATTACATATGGCGTTTATGTCGTATCATAGAGTACATATACGTACCAAAAGTTCAAAGAAAAAATGTAGAGCGTTTGAAAAAATCTTAATTTGTAATTTTTTTAAATTGCAAATATTGCACACAAAATTACTCGAAAACAACGAAACTTTAAAAAAATGCAGGGCATTATTGAAAGAACTAAATCTTGAGAACAAAATTTATTAGCAGGAAAAACCTCTATCTTCAATTTTGTAGTTATAGGAAGTCACGGAAAGATATTCAAACTATTGTCATTTTCGAAAATTCAGAGTTAACCGCGAAAATTGGACCTAAGCCACCATTATAAGTATATTTTACTCTACTCTTACAAGACGTTTTTTTTTAATTTGGAGCAGTTTTTGCAAAAATTTTGAAAATGCCCAGAGGCTTCATGTAAAGTACCCCCATTTTTGAAGTTTAATATCGCGGCGCCTCGAGTGGAGCCAGATAGACCTGGGAATATCCATTTTGGAAAAAATTGCACGTATGATATAGGCGCTAGTGTTGTTCCTAAACTGACAGATGGACAGACGGAACGTTTTGAAAAGATAACTTTTTCGGTTTCCGGAGACACCAAAACGTGCATTTCCGTTAAAATCTCGAAATCGATTTTCCGCAACATTGCGTCACTTTGCCAATGCTACATATATTACTCCGTATATACGTATGTATACGGGAAAGTAATAAATGATTCTATTTGAATGACTGTCTTCTAAATTTCGATTCACAAGAGGACATTTTCATCCTTCCTCGTTCTATCATTCAGCAAGAACACACATCTGAATTTGTGAATAACCTGAACAAATACTTCTCGGAAAAGTTATTAATAATTAATGTTTGGGTAAATTTAGAACAAAACTTGCATGTATTTAATAAAACAGTTATTTCCTAATAAGCGACATGCAATTCAAGACTATGGTAAACAAAAAAGTAGCTGGCTGAATTCAATTGAACACATTTCAATTAAACCTTTTTTTCGATAAACTAGTTTCTTCTAAAAGCAAAATTTGAATGGATCGTTTGGTTTTACTCGGCAAAGTTAACACTCCACTTGGCAAAGTTAACCAACTTTCAATGGAGGGAACAATCCTAGAACCTCCAACAAGAAAATGTGCATTTCGAATTCTACAAGATCTGCTTCTTAAAATGTGTGGCTACATAAACTTCTGAGAAACAATAAAAACGTAATCAGTGACATTTGTCACAGAACATCTTTTGTAGAGGAAATGCATATTTTATCTCATTCAGAACCTTACGGGGCTTACAACCTACAGGAAGTTCGGTACCCCATCTCCAAACAGAACATTATGAGGTTAATAACTTTTCAGACGTTCTGTCGACTGTCTTCCACACTACTGCAAACACTCTCGCACCGACAGATTCACTATATGCTCTTCTTATTTTATCCCATTGCTTGTTTTAAATCGTTCTAACCAGCCATTAGTCGCTCGGGGCTCTGGATAACTTAATAGCTTCGCTAATGTCTCATCTTCCTTTTACAACCGTTCCACCCAAGTTTACGTTGTTACTTCTACATTACTGAAACCACTGCACAAAATTTTCTTCGACATCAGGATATTCAACTTCTCGAACACTCGTTTAATTTCAGCGCATGACACCTTCATAATATGAATCTTGATGCAAATGCATGATCATGCGAATGCATGATCATGCGAATGCATGATCTTCATTTTTTCAGAATTGCAGATAGAGTACTAGTTGGAAATTCAAATTCGGCTCCCTTTTTACTTCTTCAATAATCCTCTGCTTCTCGGCAATTCTCAGTGATTGATTTTTCCGTCTCACAGCAAAATTAAGAGTTTAACTTAAAATACGTTTTAAAACGCTGGGGAAGCAATTTCACTGACAGAAGTGTTATAAATAAAAATGTTCTATTTTAAAACTTTGAGTGAAGACTTTAAAACTATCAGATTGTGCCTTTGGTATCCAATCATTACAGTTCATTGCAACTGGACACCAGAGTAATTGCATGGATACACCACATACAGTTTTTACATTTTCAATTCCGTTCATTCATTCGCCTTCTCAAATTTGTTTACAGTATACTGGGAAGGGAAGAGAGAACACTCTACAAATTAACACAAACTGATTCTTCTCCCAAAGGTCTGAATTGCGAATGAGGAATGGTAGGATTTTCCTTTTTCGACCTCTATATACAATAGTAGTTTTGGAAGATTGTAAATTAGGCTAATTCACCGAATACGAAACCTGCTTCACACCCTCCAAAAAATTCATTGATTTGCAAATTATTCTGACTTGTCTCGAAGCGGAAGAAAATGAATTGACAGTATAAATTACCCCTGTTTTTTCCGAAACATTTCCTCCGTTCGAGTAAAAAAAAGTAGAATGAAGAGGCAGAGATCATAAGATTTCATAAGTAGTCGATACCCGCACGATCGCCAAAGGCAGACATGCAACCCCTAACTTTTCGGAGCGACGTGTGGCGTCACGGAATTTATTTACAAGACTGTGATGCAGGGACGTCCAGAAAAAAACAAGGGGCTTGGACCAACAGATCTACGGGGGACCTATTACATTACTACGGGGGACCAATCAAAAGCTCCCCCCACCCCCAATACATAAACAGAATTCATTTCTCCACGCAAGGGAAATAACTTCAAGCAATTAATTTGAAGTAAATACATTTTCTATTTGCTTTGAATGGAAAAGAATCCGGACCCCAATTAAGTCGGAGCCTGCTGGGTAAGATGCCCATGCTGCCTTCACTTCTAGGCGCCGCTCTTGTGATCGGTTCGGATGTAGAAATCATGAACAGACACGAATTATAATGTTCCTCATTCAAAGGCCCAGGTGTGTTCACAAATCGGATCAGTTTTACCCGACGCGGCTGATTTTAACGGAACATTCGGGTTTCGTGATTTATCCTTTCGGGTAAACGCGAACAGTGTGGTCGCAATCCCGCACGTAATATTCTAACGAATGTATGCCCGTGGACTTCTGATACATTAATGTTTCCGGGTGCGTCTCTATGGCCATTAGTGTTGTGAATGTTTTAATTACGGGGGGGGGGGTTCCTCCCTCGCTGGTTGGCGAGATCCGGCGCCAACTTACACGTCTTATGGAAATTCCCATCAGTTATCTCCCCCTGTAAGTTCCGCGTCAGTTCGAAGCTCCCGACTGGTCTCCTTACATGTGAAGTAGTGTAGTGCATGTAATTGTGTGAAAGGGGTGAAGATAGGACAGTGACAAGGAAGGAAAGATCGTGCGCGGTCCGTAGTCCATTTGTTACGATACTGCTCCAGCGCCCCCAGACTCCTCGTTTTAACCGTTCGGATTTGCGTCTCGCGCGTTTAACAGTTGTCCGACGGCGTCCACATGCTCACAGTTTTACCCGCAGAGATTTACAGAGTAAAGTGCTAAATTAAACAACCGTCACCATCCCAGACTGATCAGCAATACACTCAGTACACACATCATGAAAAAATCAGGTGTTACTTAATCTTTCTTGTGTGGAGTTTATACACGGGATTGAAGCATGCATCTCGAACGACATGGCCCAAATAAAAAAGGCCGCAAACAGTCGGTAAAAAGCCACATTAAAGATGAGAACAAAAAATGGGAATGTTACCCCTATCGTAACCAGTCGTCTCCGACGTCGTGAGATTGCTAAACAAAAGCGAGAGGTGGGAACGACGGTATCCTTTCGTAGTTTAAGTAAGAATGGCACATTTTAATTAATTAGAAAAGTATTTTGACATAAAATGCGAAGGTTATCCTCAAAAATGATTCAATCGCCTAAGCCGAATGTCGAGAATTAAACAACTTCGACACGTGTAGCGATGCATGAAATGTCTAGTTCGGCAGGCAAGTGGTTTGCAATAGAATGCATTGGACGAAACGTAAGGACGCTTTATGTTAATCGCATAGGCAGAAGGCTCGACACGAGGAATTTGCACCCACGTAGCGAAGCGTCACTGCGCCTTCAGTTTCAAGTTTTAAATACGATCGAGTCTCTCGTTCGTTCTAAAGATATGGGAGAAGATCCAAAGAAAGTACTTTGATACTGCGAAACACTTTCCGGAGACTCAATAAATACTTTTATAATATCTTTAATTACTAGCCACTAAAGAGTAACTACATTTTTTGTAGTCGAACGGTATTAGTTTCAACTGCCAAGCTTCTTTGCCAAAAAAGAAATACCACAAAAAGAACAACAACATTTATCTTCGACTTACATTTTGAGATAAAACAACACCTTCAGTTTAAACTATTATCCTGTTTAAATAGAAAGCCTTCTAACGTTCCATCTGCTAGTACGCTATTATCCAATCCAAAGCTCTCTATTTCGCAGGAGATTAATGAATTTGAGCATCACGCAGTTCTTATTGTTCCATAAAAATAAACCATATAATTTGCATGCTTCAACATTTTGGCAACGACATCCCTGTTTAACGAGTTACTATAACCATAAGGTACATCGTCCAAGTGTTACAAATTGCATAATTTCAGTAACTGTCGTTGTTTTCTACAGTGGAAAACAAAATACAAATTCGCTGTCAGAGAGAATTCATAAAATAACGTTTTTGGTAATAAAGGTTTTGTTGGTATATATCTTTCATCAATCACAATGCAGTAAAATTATATCAATGAAAGATATCCACTATACTTTGGTTAATTTGTGGTGGCGCTAGACGTAAATCAGCTGTTGACAATGACATCTAATCGGGAGCTTGAACGTCACCACAGTGACATCATTCACATGTATTATCCTGTCCATCGTAATCGCCGCAGGGAGGATCGTGGCTGCGCAGGTGTAGACGATCTCTGGCGAAGAGAAGTAGACAATCACTCGAACCCTGAATCTCACGGCGGCACTCACGTCAATAGCTTCAAGGTGGGGCCAGTGAGTGGGCGATGCTACGGTCCTGGTAATGGGTAATACTACGCTCCTGGTAATAACCCACCAGTCAGGTCTATGGCGCGACGGTCTTTAGGCACAATCGGGTGAAGGTTCTTCGGAATGCTCTGGAATCCACAGATAGACGTCCGGCGGGAACCTGATTCCACCCGCCAGGTTGCCTAGGTTCTGGCGATACTCACGTCAATAGCCTAAAGGAGTAGACAGTGAGAAGACGGGAAGGGGGGCCCCAAGCCGCTAGAACCATTGTTTGGGTGGTCCCCTGGTGGACTCTTGGCTTCGTCGTGGCACTGGCCCGTTACTCTGGAGCAAAGAGGAGGGACTTGTTTTGACTCCGGTACTAGCTCGATAAGCTAGTAGCTCTGAGCTGGCAGAGCGGCTCCAAGCTAGGCATTGAATGGAGACGTAGTCGTGAGTGCAAACTGCATGGATCCACCAGGGGACCACTCACTGACGGATCCGAATATCAGCCCGTCGTCGTACTTGTGTGGCGTCAAGGGGGGGGCGGATAAATGTTAACGCTTAGGTGCCCATCCCGCAGACTTGTGCCCCTGGTAAAACAAGAGTTTAGTGGGGTTGTAGCCCACGCGGGGTTTCTACTATTACTGTCCATCGAAATGGAATTAGACTATTCACAAGGTGCAAAGAGGTGAAGACACAGAACCAAACTACCAATCATTTCCTGGTTTTAGGTGCACACAAGGCATTTTGATTGTGACGACACATTTTGATAGAGCTCATCCATCTGGTGTTAATTCGATACTCCAACTATAACCTTTCAACCAGTAAGGTTCTGACTGCTTTCCAAAAACAAATCACAACTGGCTGAAGGAAACAAAACACGTAACAAAATTGCCCCTTCACCGATCAAAATTGCCCAAAGTTCCTCAGGCTTTTATCAGGCACAAAGATACACACAATACACTTTCGTTCTTACCTTCTGAAGAGACGTGTTCTATCGTGGTTGCACCAGCCATGTGTTCCGATGTAGAGTCTTCAGTTTTCATGCGAGTGACAGAAAAACCTAGAAAGTAGAGACGATTGGTGAGAAAATTTGGTACTACTTTTGATATTTTTGGAGCCAGATCCCACAAATGTAAATCAACCTCTCAGTGTAACATACAATTATATGAAACAAGATTTAAAAATAATTTTCAGTATAACTCCTTCATAGAACATTTAGTTATTTTCAAACAATAGTTAAATTTGTCAGTGTGACACAGAACGTTAAATATAATTTCTTCCCTATCTTTCTGATGAAGGTCCTTATGGAAATCAATCAGGTTGTCAATAACAGAACAAAAACCAAAATATCACAATATGCCTGAATCGCAAGGGTCTGAACCAGAAGTGGACCTTTTTAATGAAGTTCTTTAGATCATGCCTTCACACACATCACACAACCCATTTCACATGAGAATCAATGCACAATCTAACACATTACATAGTATTTCCTCTCCTCTCCCTCCTGCATCCGACTTACAAAAATATCTCCATTTAGTCATTTCATTCTTGACCCAGCACTCCTCAGAAAACAGAAAGAGGTCAGAACAGGTTGCAACTACAAGACTAAGAATAGGTCATTTCAAACTTAATTTCTGCCATTTATTCAAGAGGTCAGATCCATAACCCCGGCCAAAGTGTGATGCAATAGTCTCCACCTCCCACCTCATTCGTAAATGCCATGCTAAGAAACCTTCAGAGGTATCATATACGTATACACGGACACACACGCGCACATGCGCGCACGCACACATTTTGGAGTCTTCCGATACCCCTGGGACATTTTTGAGTTTCCGAAAAACTTCATCTGAAGTCATTTTAAGCACTTTAACTCACAAATACAATACTGATTACAAATTGTTGGAAATGTGGATATTAACGGCATGAGAGATCTTTCAAATAAATTACAATTGTGTAATTTTTGAAAGAAAATAAAAACCGAAATGAACTTTACGTCATATTAAAGAGTGCAACTAGCACTATCCTTTCGAAAAGTTTGAATAACAAATTTGGAACCGTTTTTGAGAAAATGGAATTTGAGCGTCCCTGAAAATGCGAAATTTTGAGCAAGTTATCACAGAAAAAGGTTGAGTTTTCGAGTTGCTTTATGACGTTATTTAAAGCACATGTACTCATACATATAATTATGTGAACAAATTGTAATCCTAATGTAATAATTAAATGCTATAGTAAATATTAACGATGTCAGAGTAAAGTAAAAAAAAATACATTTTTGTAATTTTTGAAAAAACATACGAATAGAGTAATGTGGCGTTTATGTCATCTTAGAGAGTGCATTTACCTCAATTCCCACCAAAGTTTAAAGAAAACTTTGGAGCCGTTTGAGAAAATCTAGTTTTTGTAATATTTTAAAATTGCATGCAATATTGTGTAAAAACTACTACAATTTTCAAAAACATGCACGTGACCTTAATAAAAGAATAAATTATGGACAGCTAATTTCATTTCAAGGAAATATCTCTATCTTTAATTATGTAGTTGTAGGAAGACCCCGAAAAAAATTCAAAACAAACACAAACTACAAAATTGAAAATAAGAGATTTTTCCTTCTAATGAAATTTGTTCTCCATAAAGTTCTTTCATTAAGGTCATGTACATTTTTTCAAAATTTGAGTAGTTTTGAGCATTTTTTGTGTTGTGCTCGATTCATTCTGTCACAGGATGGACCCATGTGCTTTAGCAACTCCATTTGGAGTTGAGTTTGGTAGACGGAAATGAGGCTGGTCTATGTGTATGAGCAAACCCTTATGAAATTAAATATTTCGAAATGTTGATATAACTAATTGTTTCTTTATTCTTATTGACCAATCCCGTGAACTAATTGTATATTTCATCAATAGTAGTGATTTCTACAATGACGTGTGTTTTGTCCAGGCCAAACCGAAATAGCAGAAAAAAATGGCAGAAAAATCATTTTATTGACCTATCCTCACAATTCTTCAAAAATACTTCAATACGAAGTCAACATTAACAAGTGAGTGGTTGTGGGCATACGTGTTTGGGGGGAGGGGGGAAGGGCATTCTCCTACAATTTTCATTTTACAATCACAGCAAAAAAGAGCTAAGGCAATCTCCTATGGAAGTGCTGGTAGTTTGTCAATAAATAACAACACCAAATTGAAATTCTATACCAGAATAATAAACAATTGATTAACAGGATAACAGCATGAAGTGGAAGTTCAAAATCATTTAATCATTGAAGATATTAAGGATTCAACCGTCCGTTACATATATATATATTCGCGATACGACCATTAATTTCCTCATTCACTCCTCTGACACGACCTTTGCCGAAGTTTGACGAAAAACATTTTATGGGTCTCTCTCCTATGTTTGGTAAGCAGTTTGGTAAGAGTATTTAACTACTGGTGCCTCAGAATGGCACAGAATTTCCCGTTTAGTTGTCTATTTCCTTTGGTCTCGGCTAGTAATTCGGACTTGCCACATACTCTTACCATCTCTCGCCGCCCATACCCGTACATTTTTTAATTTTTCGTTTTCCTGCTAATACAACGAAAATATTGTTTTAAGAATATTAAAGAACAATAGAACCTCGTTCTAAATGGCAATTTTCTTTGAAAAATTTGGGGCCGGTTTAAAGGAAATAGTTCTTAAGCGCTACTGTAAATTCGAAATATGAAGCTCTTTTTCACAGAAAATTTTTGAGATTTCGAAAAACTTCATTAGAAGTCATTTGAAGCACTTCAACTCACAAATACAACCGTGTTTACAAATTGCTGGAAATGTGCATATTAACGGACAACGTTGGGCGAACAAGTTTTGCACCAAGCTCGATAAAAATCCTTCCGAGACTCATGCAATGTTAAAGCAAGCCTACGAGGAATCTGCTATGAGTTATGTGCAAGTTACGAGATGGGTGAAGAAGCTTAAGGATAACCAGGAAGGGGTGGACGATGACCCTCGTTCTGGAAGACCAACAACAAGCAGAAACGAACCCAATGTGAATCGTGTTGGTGAATTGATAAATGTTGACCGCCGATTGAGTGTGTGGCTTTTAGCTGACGCTCTGAACATCCCAAAAATGTCCGTATTCAACATTGTTAAAGAGGAATTGCACATGAGAAAGGTGTGCGTCAAGTTAAAGTCCTGCCAGACGAACAAAAGGTCAATCAAAAGGTTATTTGGACAACGTCATTACTGCCGACGAGACATGGACTTTCGCGTGCGACCGGAAACCAAGCGCCACAGTTCGGAATGGCACCCCTCAGAGTCCCCAAAACCCACGAAGGCGAGGATGAGTAAATCTAAGGTGAAAACGATGCTGATTGTCTTCTTCGGCAACGAAGGTGTGGTGCACAAAGAGTTTGTACCCCAAGGGCAGACGGTTAATGCTCATTCCTACGTAGATGTCTTGGAAAGATTAAGGAAAAGGGTCCTCCGAGTGCGAAAAGACGTCGCCGCATCATGGCTGCTGCATCACGACAACGCGCCGAGCCACACGTCTCTGCGCGTTCGCGAGTACTTGGCCAAGCACAACCTGGCAACACTGCC
Source organism: Gryllus bimaculatus (assembly GCA_017312745.1). Taxonomy (NCBI): domain Eukaryota; kingdom Metazoa; phylum Arthropoda; class Insecta; order Orthoptera; family Gryllidae; genus Gryllus; species Gryllus bimaculatus. The sequence continues at coordinate 156,147 of BOPP01000299.1, read as the reverse complement.
GCAGTCACCCTAAAGTCCCGACCTCTCTCCGCCGGTCTTCTTCCTGTTTCCCAGGATTAAAACCGTGCTCAAAGGACGCCGTTTTGAGAAAATTGAGGACATCCAAATGGCTGTGACAACGTTCTTAAACGAGGTTCCGGTTGAGGCCTTCCAAGGGGCTTACCAATCATGGGTGAAGTGCTGGAAAAATGTGTAGAAGCTAATGGTGACTACTTTGAAAAATTTTAAAGCTTTGTACTAATATAGCTAATAAACGTTTTTAAGGAAATATATATTTCATGAATTTTTGGACTCGCCTTGTATTGCCTCGTATACAGAAACACACGCACGCACACGGGAAAGTAAAATTTATTAAGTCAAAGCTATTACAAACTACAAACATATCAATGGTTTTATGAATCTGTTTAGAAAAGTGGGTTAAGTAATTACAAAGACAGTATCGGAAAGAAGCAATTGATGAGACAACCAGCCATATCAGGAAATCCTGCTTATGTGATTTCAAGTCTCAAACCAATGCCATTCCAGCTCTTAAACACTAATGGGGGAGGGGGAAGCTGGGGTTAATTCCGTACCCCACAATAAATCTTAATACTATTAGTATCATTCTTCGTAAAGAAATTATTGAACAATTTTTTTAAGGCCATTAATAAATAATAAAAGTGATATTAAATTTGATGGCATGCCAATAATAGTTTATCAAAAAAGGGAAAGAAAAAAATTTTGGCAAAAAAAATGGCCAATGGATCAAAAACTGCGGAATGCCCATGGAATCCTTTCCATTTTTTTCAGAATTGCAGATAGAGTACTAAGTTGGAAATTCCAAAATTTCGCCTCCGCTTTTTTTAACTTTTCTTCATTAATCCTCTGCTCTGGCAATTCTTCAAGTGATTGATTTTTTCGTCTCACAGCAAAAATTAAGAGTTTAACTTAAAAATACGTTTTAAAACGCTGGGAAAGCAATTTCACTGACAGAAAGTGGTTATAAAATAAAAATGGTTCTATTTTAAACTTTGAGTTGAAAGACTTTAAAAACTATCAGATTGTGCCTTTAGTATCCAAATCAATTACAGTTCATGCAACTGGAACACCAGAAAGTAATTGCATGGATACACACATCACAGTTTTTTACATTTTTCAATTCCGTTCATTCATTCGCCTTCTTCATATTTGTTTACAGTATACTGGGAAGGAAGAGAGAACACTCTAACAAATTAACACAAAACTGATTCTTCTCAGGTCCTGAATTGCGAATGAGGAATGGTAGGATCTTTTCCCTTTTTCGGACCTCTTATATACAATAGTAGTTTTTGGAAGATTGTAAATTAGGCTAATTCCACTCGAATACGAACCTGCTTCACACCCTCAAAAATTCATTGATTGCCAAATTATTCTGACTTGTCTCGAAGCGGAAGAAAATGAATTGAACAGTAATTAAATTAACCCCTGTTTTTTTTCCAGAATACATTTCCTCGTTCGAGTAAAAAAAAGTAGAAATGAAGAGAACAGAGATCATCAGATTTCACTAAGTTAGTTCGATACCGCACGAATCGCCAAGGCAGACATGCCACCCCTAACTTTTCGAGCGACGTGTGGCGTCACGGAAATTTATTTACAAGACTGATGATGGCAGGGACGTCCAGAAAAAAAACAAGGGGCTTGGACCAGTAGATCTCACGGGAACCATACAAAAGCTCGCCCCCACCCCATACATCAAACAGAATTCATTTCTCACGCAAGGGAAATAACTTCAAGGCAATCAATTTGAAACCGAAGTAAATAACATTTTTCCCATTTGCTTTGAATGGAAAAGAAATCCGGACCCAATTAAGTCGGAGCCTGCTGGGTAAGATGCCATGCTGCCTCACTTCTAGGCGCCGCTCTTGGTGATCGGTTCGGATGTAGAAATCATTTGAAAGACACGAATTTATAATGTTCCTCATTCAAAGGCCCAGGTGTGGTTTACACAAATCCGGATCAGTTTTTACCCGGACGCGCTGATTTACCGGAACATTCGGGTTTCGTCGATTATATCCTTCTCGGTAAACTGCGAACATGTGGTTCGCATCCGCAGCGTAATATTCTAACGAATGTATACCCGTGGACTTCCATACATTAATGTTTCCGTGCGTCACTCTATGGCCATTAGTGTTGTGAATGTTTTAATCACGGGGGGGGGTTTCCTCCTCGCTGGTTTGGCGAGATCCGGCGCCAACTTCCACGTCTTTAGGAATTGTCCGCATCAGTTATCTCCCCTGTGAAGTTCCCGCGGCGTCAGTTCGAAGCCTCCGACTGGTCTCCCTTACCATGTGAAGTAGTGTAGTGCATGTAATTGTGTGAAAGGGCGTGAGATAGGAAGTGACAAGGAAGGAAGATCGTGCGCGGTCCGTATGATCCCATTTGTTACGATACTGCTCCAGCGCCCCCAAGACTCCTCGTTTTAACCGTTCGGATTTTGGCGTCTCGCGCGTTTAACAGTGTCCGACGGCGTCCACATGCACACAAGTTTTACCCGCCAGGATTTACAGAGTAAGTGCTAAATTAAAACAACCGTCACCATCCCAGACTAGATCAGCCAATACACTCAGTACACAACATCATGAAAAAATCAGGTGTTACTACTAATCTTTCTTGTGTGGAGTTTATACACGGATTGAGCATGACATCTCGAACGAATGGCCCAAATAAAAAAGCGCGGCAAACAGTCGGGTAAAAGCCACATTAAAAGAGAACAAAAATGAATGTTACCCCTATGTAACCACAGTCGTCTCCGACTCGTGAGATTGCTAAAACCAAAAGCGAGAGGTGGGAAGACGGTATGCCTTCGTAGTTTAAGTAAGAATGGCGCAACATTTTAATTAATTAGAAAAGTATTTTGACATGAAAATGCGAAGGTTATCCTCAAAATGATTCAATCGGCTTAAGCCGAATGTCGAGAATTTAAACAACTTCGACACGACTGCTTAGCGATGCATGAAATGTCATAGTTCGCAGGCATTGTTTGCAATAGAATGGCATTTGAACGAAACGTAAGGACGCTGTTATGTTAATTTTCGCATAGGAGAAGGCCCCCCCCTTCCTTGAAACCACGGAAGGGAATTTCACCCACGTAGCGAAACGTCCAGCTGCGCCTTCAGTTTCAAGTTTTAAATACGATCGAAGTCTCTCGTTCGTTCTAGAAAGATATGCGGAAGAAGATGCAAAAGAAAGTACTTTGATACTGACAAAACACTTTCGGAGACCTCAATAAATACTTTATAACTATGCTTAATTACTAGCCACTAAAGAGTAACTACATTTTTTTGTCAGTCCGAACGGTATTAGTTTCAACTGCCAAGCTTCTTTGCCAAAAAAAATACCACAAAAAGAACAACAAATTTATCTTCGACTTACATTGTGGTAGATAAATCAACACCTTCAGTTTAAAGCTATTATCCTGTTTTAAATAGAAGCCTTCTAAACGTTCCATCTGCTAGTACGCTATTTTTCCAATTCCAAATAGCTCTCTATTTCGCAGGAGTTATGAATTTAGCATCACGACAGTTCTATTGTTCCATAAAAAATAAACCATATAATTTGCATGTTCAACAATTTTGGCAACGAATCCCTGTTTAACAGTTCTAAACCATAAGGTCACATCGTCCAAGTGTTACAAATTGCATAATTTTCAGTGAACTGTCGTTGTTTTTCTTACAGGGAAAAAAAAATACAAATTGCTCAGTAGAGAATTCATTAAATAAAACTGTTTGGTAATAAAGCGGCTTTTGTTGGCTATTATGCTTTCATCAATCACAATGCGATAAATTATATCAATGAAAGATATCCACTATACTTTGGATTAATTGTAGGTGGCGCTAGACGTAAATCAGCTGTTGACAATGACATCTAATCGGAGCTTGAAACGTCACCACAGTGAACAGCATTACATTATTAGTCCTGTCCATCGTAATCGCCGCAGGGAGGATCGTGGCTGCGCAGGTGTAGGACGATCTCTGCGAAAGAGAAGTAGACAATCACTCGAACCCTGAATCTCACGGCGGCACTCACGTCAATAGCTTTCAAGGTGGGGGCCAGTTGGAGTGGCGATTGCTACGTCCTGTAGATCTAGCTCTGGTAATAACCCACCAGTCAGGTCCTATGGCGCGAACGGTCTTTAGGCAACAATCGGGTGAGAGTTCTTCGGAATGCTCTGGAATCCACAGATAGACGTCCGGCGGGAAAACTGATTCCACCGGCGCCAGGTGGCCTAGGTTCTGGGCAGATACTCCACTCAATTAGCCTAAACGGGAGTAGACAGTGGCAGAAGACGGGAAGGGGGCCCCCAAGCCGCTAGAACCATTGGTTTGGGTGGTCCCCTGGTTGGACTCTTGGCTTCGTCGTGGCACTGGCCCGTTACTCTGGAGCAAAAGAGGAGGGACTTGTTTTTGACTCCGTACTAGGCTCGATAAGCTAAGTAGCTCTGAGGCTGGCAGAGCGGCCTCCAAAGCTAGGCATTTGAATGGAGACGTAGTCGTGAGTGCAAATGCATGATTCCACCAGGGGACCACTCCTGACGGATCCCGAATATCAGCCCGGTCTCCGTACTTGTGCTGGCGTCAAGGGGCGGGGCGGATAAATGTTAAACCGCTTAGGTGCCCATCCCGCAGACTTGTGCCCCGGTAAAACAAGAGTTTAGTGGGGTTGTAGCCCACGCGGGGTTTCTTAACTATTACTGTCATCGAAATGGAATAGGACTTTTCACAAGGTGCAAAGAGGTGAAACACAGAACCAACCTACAACATTTCCTGGTTTTCGGTGCACACAAGGCATTTTGATTTTTGTGACGACACATTTTGGATAGAAGCTCATCCATCTGGGTTGTTTAATTCGATACTCCAACTATAACCTTTCAACCGTAAGGTTCTGACCTGCTTTCCAAAAACAAATCACAAACTGGCTGAAGGAAACAAAACACGTAACAAATTGCCCCTTCACCCGATCAAAATTGCCCTAAGTTCCTCAGGCTTTTATGCAGGCACAAAGATACAACAATACACTTTCGTTCTACCTCTGAAGAGACGTGTTCTAATTCGTGGTTGCCAGCCAGCCATGGGCTTCCGATGTAAGTTCTTCAGTTTTCATGCGAGTGACAGAAAAACCTAGAAAGTAGAGACGATTGTGAGAAAATTCTGGTAGCTACTTTTGATATTTTTGGAGGCCAGATCCACAAATGTAAATCAACCTCTCGTGTAACATACAAATTATATGAAACAAGATTTAAAAATAATTTTCAGTATAACTCCTTCATAGAACATTTAATTATTTTCAAAACAAATAGTTAAATTTGTCAGTGGTGGACAACAGAACGTTAAAATATAAATTCTTCCCTACTGCTTTCTGATGAAGGTCCTTAATGGAAATCAATCAGGTTTGTCAAATAACAGAAACAAAACCAAAATATCACAATATGCCTGAATCGCAAGGGTCTGAACGCAGAAGTGACTTTTTAATGAATTCTTTAGATATGGCTCACACACATCACAGCAACCCATTTCACATGAGAATCAATGCACAATCTAACACATTACATAGTATTTTCCTCTCCTCTCCTCTGCATCCGCACTTACAAAAAGATATCTGCCATTTAGTCATTTCATTCTTGGACCCAGCACTCTCAGAAAACGCAGAAAGAGGTTTCAAGAAGCGGTTTGCAACTACAAGACTAAGAATAGGTCCCAATTTCAAACTTAATTTTGCCATTTATTCAAGAGGTCAGATCCATAACCCCGGCAAAGTTGTGATGCAAATAGTCTCCACCTCCGCACTCATTCGTAAATGCATGCTAAGAAACTTCAAGAGGTATCATATACGTATACACGGACACACACGCGCACAAATGCGCGCACGGCACAAACATTTTGGAGTCCTTCCGATACCCCTGGGACATTTTTTGACGTTCCGAAAAACTTCATCTGAAGTCATTTTAGAGCATTTAACTCACAAATACAATACTCTGATTACAAATTGTTGGAAATGTGGCATATTAACGGCATGAGAGATCTTTTCAAATAAATTACAATTGTGTAATTTTTGAAAGAAAAATAAATAACGAAATAACTTTACGTCAATTAAAGAGTGGCAACTAGCACTATCCTTTCGAAAAAGTTTTGAATAACAATTTTGGCACCGTTTTTTTGAGAAACATGGAATTTGAGCGTCCCTCGAAATGCGAACTTTGTGAGCCAAGTTATCACAGAAAAAGGTTGCAGTTTTCGAGTTGCTTTATGGGAGTTAATTTAAAGCACATGTACTTCATACATATAATTATGTGAACAAATTGTAATCCTACTGTAAATAATTAAATCGCTAATAGTAAATTATTAAGCGATGTCAGAGTAAGTAAAAAAAAAATACAATTTTTGTAAATTTTTGAAAAAACCAACCGAATAGAGTAATGTGGCGTTTATGTCATCTTAAGAGAGGCATTTACCTGCAATTTCCCACAAAGTTTAAAGAAAACTTTGAGCGTTTGAGAAAATCTAGTTTTTGTATATTTTAAATTGATGCCATATTGTGTAAAACTACTACAATTTTTCAAAAACATGCACGTGACTTAATAAAAGAACAAATTATGGACAGCTAATTTCCATTTCCAGGAAATATCTCTATCTTTAATTTGTAGTTGTAGGAAGACGCCGAAAAAAATTCAAAACAAATACAAACTACAAAATTGAAAATAAGAGATTTTCCTTCTAATGAAATTTGTTCTCCATAAAGTTCTTTCATTAAGGTCATGTACATTTTATTTCAAATTTGAGTAGTTTTTTGAGGCATTATTTGTGTTGTGCTCGATTCATTCTATGCAAGGGATGGACCGCATGTGCTTTAGCAAACTCCATTTGGAGTTGAGTTTGGTAGATGGAAATGAGGCTGGTCTATGTGTAAAAAGCAAACGCCTTAATGAAAATTAAAATATTTCGAATGTTGAATATAATAATTGTTTTCTTTATTCTTATTGACCAATCCGCGTGAACTAATTGTATATCAGATCAATAGTAGTGATTTTTCTAACAATGACGTGTGTTTTGTCCAGGCCAAACCGAATAGCAGGAAAAAAATGGCAGAAAAATGCATTTTATTGACCTATCCTCACAATTCTTCAAAATACTCAATACGACCAGTCACATTAAAAGTGAGTGGTTTGTGGGCATACGTGTTTGGGGGGAGGGGGGAAAGGGCATTCTTTCCTACAATTTTCATTTTTACAATCAGCAGCAAAAAAGAGCTAAGGCAATCTCCTACTGGAAGTACTGGTAGTTTGTCAATAAATAACACCACCGAAATTGAAATTCTATACGAGAATAATAAACAATGTGATTAACAGGCTAACAGCATGAAGTGGAAGTTCAAAATCATTTGATCATTGAAGATATTAAGGATTCAACCGTCCGTTACATATATATTACGCGATCGACGCATATAAATTTCCTCATTCACTCCTCTGACAACGACCTATGGCCGAAGTTTGACGACCAAACATTTTTGTGGGGTTGGTGGGTCTCTCTCCTATGTTGGTAAGCAGTTTGGTAAGAGTATTTAAACTACTGGTGCCCTCAGAATGGCACAGACTTTCCCGTTTAGATTGTCTAATTTTCCTTTGGTTCGGCTAGTAAATTCGGATTTGCCCACATACTCTTGCCAATCTCTCGCCGCCCAATACACGTAACATTTTTTTTAATTTTTCGTTTTAACTGGCTAATTACAACGGAAATAATTTTAAGAATATTAAAGAACAATAGAACCTCGTTCTAAATGGGCAATTTTCTTTGAAAAATTTGGGGCGCGGTTAAAGGAAATAGTTTCTTAAGGCGCTACTATAAATTCGAAATATGAAGCTCTTTTTTCACAGAAAATTTTTTGAGATTTTCGAAAAACTCATTGAAGTCATTTGAAGCACTTCAAACTCACAAATACAATCCGTGTTTGCATTGCCTGAAATGTGAATATTAACGGACAACGTTGGGGGCGATCAGTTTTGCACCAAGCTCGATAAAAATCCTTCCGAGACTCAATGCAATGTTAAAGCAAGCCTAGAGGAATCTGCTTTGAGTTATGTGCAAGTTACGAGAATGGGTGAAGAAGCTTAAGGATAACCAGGAAGGGTGGACGATGACCCCTCGTTGCTTGAAGACAACAACAGGCAGAAACGAACCCAATGTGAATCGTGTGGTGAAATTGATAAATGTTTGACGCCGATTGAGTGTGTGGCTTTTAGCTGACGCTCTGAACATCCCAAAAAATGTCCGTAATTCAAACATTGGTTCAAGGGAATTGCACATGAGAAAGGTGTGCGTCAAGTTAAAGTCCTGCAGATCGAACAAAAGGGTCAATCAAAAGGTTTATTTGGACAACGTCCAATTACTGGGCGACGAGACATGGAACTTTCGCGTGCGACCGGAACCAGCGCCACAGTTCGGAAATGGCACCACCTCAGAGTCCCAAAACGCCACGAAGGCGAGGAATAGTAAATCTAAGGTGAAAACGATGCTGAAATTGTCTTCTTCGGCAACGAAGGTGTGGGGGTGCCCAAAGTAGTTTGTACCCGCAAGGGCAGAACGGTAATGCTCATTCTAGTAGATGTTCTTGGAAAGATTAAGGATAAGGGGTCTCCGAGTGCCGAAAGACGTCGCCGCATCATGGCTGCTGCTATCACGAAACGCGCCGAGCCACACGTCCTCTGCGCGTTCGCGAGTCTTGGCCAAGCACAACCTGGCAACACTGCGCAGTCACCCTAAAGTTCCCGACCTCTCTCCGCCGGTCTTCTTCCTGTTTCCCAGGATTAAAACGTGCTCATAAGGACGCCGTTTTGAGAAATTGAGGAAATCAAATGGCTGTGACAAACGTTCTTAAACGAGGGTTCCGGTTGAGGCTTCCAAGGGGCTTACCAATCATGGGTGAAGTGCTGGAAAAACTGTGTAGAAGCTTAATGGTGGACTACTTTGAAAAATTTAAAGAGCTTTGTACTAAAATAGCTAATAAACGTTTTTTAAGGCAATATATATTTCATGAATTTGTTGAACTCGCCTGTATGCCCCGTATACAGACATCACGCACGCACGCACCCGGGAAAGTAAAATTTATTAAGTCAACCAGCTATTACAAACTACAACTATCATTGGTTTTATGAGGTTTCAGAAAAGTGGGTTTAAGTAATTCACAAAGAAAGTATCGGAAAGAAGGGCAATTGATGAGACAACAGCCATATCAGGAAAATCGCGTGGCTTATGTGATTTCAGTCTCAGAACAATGCCATTCCAGCTCTTAAACACATAATGGGGGAGGGGAAGCTTGGGTTAATTCCGTACCCCACAAGTAAATCTTAATGGCTCTTTAAGGAATTATATATATCTATATATATATATATATATAATAATATATATATATATAATTATATAATATTATATATAACATTCAATTTTTGAGGGTATATATAAGCTATTTTGAACTTTTCCCCTATTCTTGCAATCTTTCTGGAGGGACACAAATGAATGCCCTTTTTGAAAAGTAGTTCTAACATTTACAATGGCTCACTCATATTGCAAAACACTTCTCGTCATGGACAGATAATCAAAATAAGGTTGGCAACAAGCTTTCTGTGCAGGTTCGTGTTGTAGAGAATCCGAGTTTCACAACATGATTTACAGTATTGAGAGTACCAGATATCTCAAAGGGAAAAATGAGTAAAAAATACAATAAAATAATAGCTCATATCAAAAATATTGTACCCGGGGAACAAAACGTAAGAGTAGCACTGTAAGATTTACATAGGACATTGGTTGCAATAATTGGACTTGAAGAATTAAATACAAAAATTGCCATTGAACTTAGAAAATGATCCAGGCCTGTATTAAACAATGAGTATAGGCATTGGTGATTCCATAGTACAGAATAAACTTGGTTACGATTTGGGAACGAACATGTACAAAATATTTTTCTTTATTCTGGAAGTGTCAGTTTGAACGAAAAAACATAAAAGAGATGGCCAATGAAAGACAGATTTTTAGTATAGCGGTGGTGAAGGAGTGAAGATATGTGGACTGTTGGGAAAACAAGTCATATCAAATAGTAAAATTATTTAAAAAAATTGGAAGGCAAACGAAAACAGAGGTGACATGTAAGTAAATTTGACAGATGATACGTGAGCACATGTAAAGCTAGTTGTTTGTAGTTGTGGTTGTAGTGTATTTAATGAGGTAATTTGGATCAACGGTTGTGAGCACATGGGCAGAACTAGCTGTCATAATACATAAATTCAGCAATAGAACGATTAAATTGCAATGATCTGCAGCAAGTATTGGAAGTTAGAGATCATGCGCATCTGAGGCACACGCGAGTAATTTGTTACGGCAAATAGTTCAAATTGCTAATAGTTGATTTTGACAATAATTTTGAATAATTTCCACATCAAGAAAGAACGCAGAAGATTATCTGGTGGTCATTATGCTTCTTTCATGAAGATTCCCTCACTTTCGCAGTGAATTATCATTTCACAACCTGTAAACGGCCACACAAAAACTTCTCGCAAGTACATTCTTCTTAAAGAAATATTGAACAATTTTTTTTTAAGGCCAATTAATAAATAATAAAAGTGATATTTAAATTTGGATGGCATGCCAATCAATAGTTTATAACGAATTTTTGTAAAATATATTCATTGAAATTAAGCAATAAATGAAGTAACTTGTAATGAAAAAGAAGTCTGATTTTTATTAATAGATAGATCCCAAAGATCTACGCATCTTGGTTTTTCTTCACAGAAATAAATTTTCAGTAAATCACTAGTTCTCATAACTGGATGGGACATCTGCCCGTGTTAAGTAATATATTATGTAGATATAGTATATGTACATGGATAATAATAACTAAAAGATATTTTTTTCCAAATAGTTGTTATTAAAATAGTTTTAAATTGACTAGTAAAAGGGAGCTAGATTATGAATAAATACATGCTGTAAATTTTCAGAATTCAAAAAATGATTAGTTTCAGTATGGGACAATTTCAAATTTATTCTAAACATCCAATTATGTGAAAAGATGAACTATACTAAGAGTTAACAGAGGGGTTCTAAATAATACAAGACCTCATGGGTTGAACTGCCATCCTTCCCTTAACAAAGATTACATTAAAAAAATATGAACTCGTATTGTCATTGATCCCCGCTCATTTGGCTGCAACTGTTACAGGACCCACAGGACTTTGGGATTTTGCCAGTTCTGGGGCACTTTTCTAAATGGTTTTTGTGTCATATGTAGGCATTTCTCCGTGTTTTTTAAGAGCTTGAAATCTTTTATGAATATGGGTTATTTCTTGTGAGGAGCAGATGTTTTGTCCTTAATCTAGAAACAAACATTTACTTTCATATAACCAAATCTTTTAATGGTGGCAAACTGACCTTTGACATAACTAGTAAATAAAATGTTAAGAGTTGTTCTCATTAATTTCTTGGTAAAATTTAAATATAATGTGGACACTGTTTGGGGCCTTTTTAATCAAATTTTTACACAATAGTAGAAGCACTAAAGACGCCATCTTTACATTACAATGTTAAGTAGAAAAAGAAGGGACAGGAAATCTACCACCTTTTATAATATTGATTAACTTACAAAAGGCATTATGACTACCATTAATAGACAGAAACTCCGTCTGACCCAGGCAAATTTCACTACGCACCTTTCACCACTAGCGGAGAAATGAGGTATTTCTTGGGTGACAAAACAGGGATTTGAATTTAGCTCAAGAGGCATCATTCAGGAATCTTTTACATGCAAGTAAATCTAACTAACATGGGACAGCCAGATTCACTTCCCCTCTGAAGGAAGGCTAACGAAGGATTTTTTTTTCGCCCTTAAATCCACGGCTTCGATTGGTTTTATGAACCCACTAACCCTGGGTATAACAATCTGATATGCTAACCATTACACCAGCACTACCACCAAATGGGTAATGAAAGATAGAGACAAACAAAAACTACAGGCGGCACATATGAGATTTCTAAGCACCTCATGAAAATCACAGAGACGACTAAAAATAAAGGAAAATTGAAATCAAGTGTTTAGTAGAAGAAACAGAACAGTCTCAATAGGAGATGGAAAGA
>BOPP01000299.1:130181-143991 GCA_017312745.1 Gryllus bimaculatus | reverse complement strand
TTAAGGAAATTTTGTAATATATTCATTTGAAATTAAAGCAATAAATGAAGTAACTTGTAATGAAAAAAGAAGTGCTGATTTTTTATTAATAGATAGATCCCAAAATCTACGCATCTTGTGTTTTTCTTCACAGAAATAAATTTCAGTAATCACCTAGTCCATAACTGGATGGGACATCTGCCCGTGTAAGTAATATTTAATTTTTTAGAACATAGAGTCAGATTAATAAACTAACTAAGATATATTTTTTCCATATAGTTGTTATTAAAATAGTTTTAAATTGACTAGTATAAAAGGCGAGCAGATTATGAATAAATAATCGTGTATAATTTCAGAATTAAAAAAATTGTTTCAGTATGTGACAATTTCAAATTTATTCTAAACATCCAATTACTGTGAAAAGATGAAACTATCACTAAGAGTTAACAGAGGTTCTAATAATAAAGACCTCAATGTTGAACTGCCCTCCTTCCCTTAACAAAGATACATTAAAAAAATATGAACTCGTATTGCTCATTGATCCCCCTCATTTGGCTGCAACTGTTAAGGACCCACAGGACCTTGGGATTTTGCCAGTTCTGGGGCACTTTTCTAAATGGTTTTTGTGTTCAATATGTTAGGCATATTCTCCGTGTTTTTATAAGAGCTTGAAATCTTTTAGTGATATGGGTTATTTCTTGTGAGGGCAGATGTTTTGTCCTTATCTAGAAACAAACATTTAACTTTCATAAACCAAATCTTTAATGGTGGCAAACTGACCTTTGACATAACTAGAATAAAATGTTAAGAGTTGTTCCTCATTAATTTCTTGGTAAAATTTAATATACATGTGGACACTGTTTGGGGCCTTTTTTATCCAAAGTTTTCACAATAAGGTAGAAGCACTAAAGACGCCATCTTTACATTACAATGTTAGTAGAAAAAAGAAGGAGGAATCTACCACCTTTTATAATATTGATTAACTATCAAAGGCTTATGACCACATTAATAGACAGAAACTCCGTCTGAACCAGGCAAATTCACTACGCACCTTTCACCACTAGCGTGAAATGAGGTATTCTTGGGTGACAAAACAGGCGATTTTGAATTTAGCTCAGAGGCATCATTATTCAGGATCTTTTACATGCAAGTAAATCTACTAACATGGGACAGCCAGATTCACTTCCCCTCTGAAGGAAGGCTAACGAAGGATTTTTTTTCGCCCTTAAAAATCCACGGCTTCGATTGGTTTTGAACCCACTAACCTGGTATAACAATCTGATATGCAACCATTACACCAGCACTACCACCAAATGGGTAATGAAAGATAGAGACAAACAAAAACTACAGGCGGCACATATGAGATTTCTAAGACACCTCATGAAATCACAAGAGAAGACTAAAAAATAAGGAAATTGAAAATGCAATGTATTAGTAGAAGAAACAGAACAGTCTAAAGGAGATGGAAAGATGATGAGTGAACAACAACAGATTTCCAAAATTAATCTGAAAGTACAAACCAATAGGGACCAGAGATAGTGGCAGACCACTAAAGACATGACCACAGCAGGAACACTTGAAGACATATAATCTACCAAGAATACTGTGATTTGAACCAATAGAAATATACCAAATAGGTTGTCGAGTGTAATTTCTGGCTAGTTCATGATGAAGTAATACAAAAAATACGAAAATACAGAAGGATGGAAAGAGAGTTCAGAAGGAAAAATGCAGAAGAAAAATACAGAAGTGTCCGGACGGTGACTGACTGGCGACTGGCACTGCAGTCACCACCGTCCTGGACACTTCGCCGAGACCTCGCCACTGAAGATGCCCACCGCAGTCGTGGGCGAAACGTTTGGCAGCTTCAAAGCCAATTGACCACGGACCATCAGCCTGGAAGACATGAAGAATATTGACTCCGCCGTGAAAGCCTACAATGCTGTATAATACCAAGGATCTTCAACAAACACTAATCACTCAACAAGAAAGACCCTCAAGCCCTGTATATGGCATAGGCTTTCGAAGGCAAGCCTGAGCATACAAATAAGAAGAAAATCTGAGACAAATAATCATCTACATCCAAAAATCAAAACAAAACATAATAATAAATTAAAATTACAATTGCTGTCTATTTAACATGGTCATATAGAAATCTTAATTCTAATAAAACACTGTTTAAAGATGTTAGTCACTGCTTATAATACAACTTAGAAGAGGAAATTCTCCATGGGCAGACTCTTTCCTTTCATAGATTCCTCAAGTTTCACACTTTATCATCAAGGCCTTTTCTGCCCACTACTCCAAGTCAACTAAACGTAAGGGGACCAGATTCTCATCAATGAAAAGGATGACAATAGTAAATAAAACAAGCACATTTGGAGAAGACGACATCCACAATATTTTAAATAACAAAGTAAAATGTGACACATAATACTGGGTTCATGTTACATTATATTTTTATAAGTAACGATTTATCCAAAGTAACAAAACATTATTTTAAAATACAGATGTATATTCCAACTACACAAACATGCATCAGCTTTCAGAATCCTTCCTTCCCGTTTTGACAGTAGGACAGGGTTGGATTTAAGGTTTGGGGAAAGGACGCAGCTCAAAGGCCTCCACCAAATACAAAACATGGGAAAAATTGTGTGTTAACAAAAGGTCTTCAAGTAAATCAAATTCATTTTTTTCTCATTTGAATACATATTTTCATTCATTGCATTTTAATTTGAAATATTATCAAATTTATATCTTATTCTTCTTTTCTATGATGGCTGCACACTTACATAATATCAGCATCATTTATTTGCTTTATTTATAGATAATGTTTGCAATAGTTGTTATAAAGATGATGGAAATAGTAAAATTATTAAAAAAATCTCCAAATTCTGTACATTGGTTTACAAATTCAATATTGAAAATGTAAAAAACGCTCTAATGGAAAAATTCTGCCGCAGAAGTTTGTATAATAATGAGTTGGTATTCCAGATAATATGAAAACTCTTGGATGAAGCATAAGAGGAACCACTTGAGTTGTTTGAATTATTGGCAGAAATATACCAACTGTTCACAAAATTTCTAACGCACCAGGAATCGCGAAGAGTAAACTACAATACTTGATGAGTGAACAACAACAGATTTCCAAAATTAATCTGAAAGTACAAACCAATAGGGACCAGAGATAGTGGCAGACCACTAAAGACATGACCACAGCAGGAACACTTGGAAGACATATAATCTACCAAGAATACTGTGATAGAACCAATAGAAATATACCAAATAGGTTGTCGAGTGTAATTTCTGGCTAGTTCATGATGAAGCAATACAAAAAATACGAAAATACAGAAGGATGGAAAGCAGAGTTCAGAAGAAAAATGCAGAAGAAAAATACAGAAGTGTCCGGGACGGTGACTGACTGGCGACTGGCACGTTGCTAAGTCAGCCACCGTCTGGACACTTCGCCGAGACCTCGCCACTGAAGATGCCCACCGGCAGTCGTGGGCGAACGTTTGGCAGCTCAAAGCCAATTGGACCACGGACCATCAGCCGGAAGACATGAAGAATATTGACTCCGGCGTTGAAAGCCTACAATGCTGTATAATACCAAGGATCTTCACACAAACACTAATCACTCCAACAGAAAGACCCTCAAGCCCTGTATATGGCATAGGCTTCGAAGGCAAGCCTGAGGCATACAAATAAGAAGAAAATCTGGAGACAAATATTCATCTACATCCAAAAATCAAAACAAAACATAATAATAAATTAAAAATTACAACTTGCTGTCTATTTACACGTCATATAGAAATCTTAATTCTAATAAAACACTGTTTAAAGATGTTAGTCACTGCTTATAATACCAACTTAGAAGAGGAAATTCTCCATGGTGCAGACTCTTTCCTTTCATAGAAATTCCTCAAGTTTCACACTTTATCATCAAGGCCTTTTCTGCCCACTACCTCCAAGTCAACTAAACGTAAGGGGACCAGATTCTCATCAATGAAAAGGATGACAATAGCTAAATAAAACAAGCACATTTGGAGAAAAAGACGACAATCCACAATATTTTAAATAACAAAGTAAAATGTGACACATAATACTGGGTTCATGTTACATTATATTTTTATGAAAGTAACGATTTATCCAAAAGTAACAAAACATTATTTAAAATACAGATGTATATTCCAACTACACAAACATGCGCATTCAGCTTCAGAATCCTTCCTTCCCGTTTTGACAGTAGGACAGGGTTGGATTTAAGGTTGGGGAAGATGGACGGCAGCTCAAAGGCCTCCACCAAATACAAAACATGGGAAAAATTGTGTGTTTAACAAAAGTCATTCAATGTAAATCAGATTCATTTTTTTCTCATTTGAATACCATATTTGCATTCATGCATTTTAATTTGAAATATTATCAAATTTATATCTTATTTCTTCTTTTCTATGATGGCTCGCAACACTACATAATATCAGCATCATTTATTTGCTTTATTTATAGATAAATGTTTGCAATAGTTGTTATAAAGATGAAATATATAAATTATTATAAAAAATCTCCAAATTCTGTACATTGTTTTACAAATTCAATATTGAAAATGTAAAAACGCTCTAATGGAAAATTCTGCCGCAGAAGTTTGTATATAATGAGTTGGTATTCCATGGTAATATGAAAACTCTTGGATGAAGCATAAGAGGAACCACCTTGAGTTGTTTGAATTATTGGCAGAATATACCAACTGTTCACAAAATTTCTAAGAACAAGAATGAGTAAAACTCAATTTGGACAGAATAGAGAGAATATTTCAATGCAAGTGGGTATATTAGTGTAAATGAGAGTCATAACATCATTTCAAACTATTGCACTATCAGGCAAGAGGTTATAAAAAGGAGGGAATTTAGTGATTTAAAAAATACAGCCTGGACAAAAGTATAAAAAGGAGGACATGCCCAGATAAAGAGGATGTCTGTCCATCCAAATAAAATGAACTCACCAGGATCATGTTGATTTGAAGAATGGTCATCACCCATAGATTCAATATTAGGATCATCCCAGTCTTCCTGATCTTCCATCATTGTCACATCATCAAAGTCTCTCTCCGTCTCATCCGACTTTTCGTCCAAATAAGTATCGGTCACAGGTTCAGCTTTAATTACAGTGTTCACATCTGATGGCACAGTATCTCCTGAAGGGAAAGTAGACACAGAAGGGGACGAACACTGATTCTTCTCCAGTTTGTCTCCAACACGGTTAGTTTCTGCTCTAACAGGGCATGAGGTAGAAGCTGACGGTACGCTGAAGGAAGGCGCAACAGCAAGTGCAGAAGAAATGGGGGAAGAACCTGATGTTTCTCTATGAGGTAGATGATGATGAGAAGAACTTTCATCACTGTCAAGGGTGATGCAACTCTCAGTATTCTCACTTTCCGTAAGGGTGACTTCCTTCCTGCTGGAATGTGCTTTCGGAGGAACTGCAGTCTTTGAGCTCTTCTGTGATGAATACTTTCCTCTGGCATCCTGAAATTACATAAAATACTTTCACTAAACTTCCAAATTGCAGATGTAGTCAAATCTGGCCCAAATAAGATGTAACACGATTTTGTAACGCGAATGTATTATTTTTATTTACTTCGTCACTTATTTTTTTAATTTGGAAACATACAACTATATACAGTGATTTATTCAACTCTGCCCCTTTCTAGTTTCATCCAATTGGGAGCTTGATCATCACCATAGTGACTTCACTATGGAGGTGTTCAAGTACACAATTGGATCAAACTATCCAACAGTTGATACCAGCCAGGGGCTGAATTGCGAAAATCACAGTGAAGTTCCATGATTAACCCCACTACATCACTAGATTTTTATTTTTTTATTTTTTCTCATGAATCTGATGACCATTAGTTGTTAAATACAGGTCCAAATATTCTTAGAATCTGAGTAGCATCACCTCACGCACATGCTGATGTACAGAACTACTGCAGCAGATAGTGTATTCACTTCTTTATTCCATTTGTCAATGTATTGTTTTGTCTCTTTCTCCGATAATACTAAGCCTTGGGCAACTGGAAATCTGATAATTGCAGCTTTATATTAATTGTCATTAAACAGATGACAGACTCGTACCATAACCATTCCAGTGCTCACAGAACAAACTAGGGAGGTCAGGGTGGATTCAACAGTAGATTCCAGAATATAGTATAACTAAAGGAAATTTTACACACGTAAGAACTAATATTACTAAAGATTTTTATAAAAAAATGAAATTTATAATATTAAATATATAATAATAAATTTTAAATTTAAATGTGTGGGTATGTGTATTTATTCATTTACTATTTTCTGTATTTATAACCCTTGAACAAAGATAGCCATGCCCTATTTTTTTAAAAACTAATTCCACACTCACTATGTTGATCTGTTTGCACAACTATTCCCTATCAACAGACAATAAAAATAAGATTGCAGCAGGTTTATGGGAAGGCCTCGTTACAAAACATTGGCTTAGTTTCCAAGAACCTATTATACAATTAATTATTTAGAGTTTCAAGCCGAACCTTTCATGAAGTTTTGACGCAAGGTTTCAGAATGGTTAAAATAACGAAAAACGTCCTAAACCATGGAAGACTCCCAATGATAACACACTGTTAAAATCTTTTACTTATCCATGGTGGACTGATTTATCAGTTTTTATCTCGTAACAATACTTATTGAAAGATCTAAAATAAATGTATTTATTTATTTATTTACTTCTTCCATACACATGCAGATCCCTCTGTGCTCGTGCAGAATTTTAGTACTGCCAATAAATATATTTTAAAGAGAAAAAAATCTACACAATAACAGGAAAATCCAATTAATTTTCTGTAAAATAATAAGCAAGTTGGCTTCAAAATTAATTTATATCTACAGACTTAAACTTACTGATATATTATTGTGAGTCTTAAAATTTAAAAATTCCAAAAGGTAATGCTTTTAAATAATAAAGATTCAGTTAAGAATTAGCACCCTAAAAATATATGTAAATTCAAGGAAGTTCTTACATGAGATTTTCCATCGCTGCCTAACCCCTTTATTTGCAAAGAATCTGCCAACTTCCAGAAAAGCTGCCAATCTATCTTCACAAACTTCAACTTCAAATTAACAGCAGCTTCCAGTTCTTGGAATTTCACATCTTTGAGAATGACTATTGGATTCTTCTCACTTTCCTGACTAAATAACAACTAGAAAGAAAAACAAGAAAACATTTGAGAATGAAAATAAAACAGACTACTCAGTCTATTACCCAACCACTTATATGTACATTCTGAATAACCTTAACCAGCAGCATGACAAGTTCAGAATAGTTAACAAACAAATAGATTTTATAAATATAATATAATTATCAATATCATCAATTATAATCAATATTAATTTTGAAAAGAATGCCATCTATCTCTAATTTTGGGTCTCAACTAATATTGTCCTACTTCTAGAATTTGGTAATGCAAAACTAACTAAAAAGTAAGTAAACAGGAAAAGCTAAACATTTCTTTCTCACTTCCAATGTCAACTTTCCTTAGGACAGAATACGTGGAACCAAGTTACAAACTCCTTCCCTGTAGTTCAGCTATCGATTGGATTAGGTTAGATTTATTCAGTCAAAAAAAACAGTAAAAACTGTATGTGACGTAGGGGAATAAATAATGTCTGTGCATGTTATCTTGAGTTCCAGAATCCCTTCCTGTCATTTTAACTACATATAGTTGAAAGGTGAGTAAAAGTTCAACTTAAATAAAGAAATAAAATAAATTTTAAAAATCTTAAGATTAGCAATATTTGAAAAATAGTCATATTCGTTTCTGAGTTAAAGGAAACTTATTTGCATCAGTACACGAATTGCAAGTATGATTTTTCTGCACTGCTAACAAAATAGCAACTCGCCCTTACCTCTACTCTACCATTACAAGCAAAAGGAAGTTCAACAAAACGTACGCATAGTGAAGCTACATTTACGTCCAGAAGCAAAACTAGAGGCCATCTCAGATTTGCTCAATGGATCAGGGAAACTGGCAAAAACCTGATCGAGATGGGGGTCATTGACCCGGAAGCTGAAATACATTATTTGTTACAACATATTAAGTCTTTTAAAAAATTATACAATACAAATATAAACTAAATCATTATATATCATTGTTATTGTTTTGGTTAATAAACTTATTTTTCTTTTTGATAATCAGTATAGTCTCTAATTGCATAGAAACAGTTACGCAAGCGGCAAAAGATTTTACTTTTAACTTAAATTTGTGAACCGACTTTAATTTTTTTAAATGTCATCTGGCAGTGTGTTGTGAAGTAAAGTTGATGCATTGTAGGTGGATTTCTGATAGTGAGCTGTTGATACTGACACTCCATGACGTGATTTTTACGACGTGTGTTATAATTATAAATATCAGAATTGCATGAAAACATGTTCCCACCTTTACGTAAGTCATTTTTGACAAATATTACAGATTCGTAAATTTATAAGCAAGGAAGTGGTAAGTTTCCAAGCTCAATGAAGAGAGGCTTGCAAGGCTAACACGGATGGCATTTCTCCATTATTCGAATAATTTTCTTTTGCAATCTAAAGGTCCGAGTGGTCCGAGTACTACATGATGAGTTTCCCCAGAATTTTATACCGTATCTCAGGCGGGAATGTACATTTGTAAAGAGCATGCTGCTTCCATCTGTATTGAAAAATAATTCAAGGGAAATGTGATATTTTTGGAGTTAACCATTGCAAGAACAATAAAGAAAACTGGAACATACAAGTTTTCAATGAAATATAACATTTTACAGTAAAAAATTTTTTGCACTATTTTTCTGTAAGTTCATTTCAGGAAACCCGAAACAAACTGATTGTCAGATACAACGCTGGAATTCTCTTCTTAAGGTACGTTAAAGCAAAGAAATCACAAGTTAAATTTGATCAAAAGATCAAATTATTACATCCTACACTTTTTATATTGTCTGGATTTTCTCTTCTAAGCAAAGACAAAATGCGGTTTTCTACTCCACTACTTGCAAAACACAAACACCCAAAAGATTCTATAATAACAGAATCTTATTTCTTATACATAGGAATAATTTCTTACATTCAATACCTCGTTACCATTTATAGCAAAAAATTAATTTGAATGTGCTGAACAAAATTAAAACCAACAAAGTCTGGATTCACTGCAAAAATGAACATAGGCTACTAACAAAATGCCATTTACTAAAACTAAATATAACAATTAATATGTTAGTACGAGCATTCAAATTTATTTTAATTTTTTGTATTTTTATTTATTTATTTTTCCCAACCAAATAATTGCCCAATACACTGCAAGCTGTCACTTAACTATGGAGTCTGAGCTCATTTTACATATGCAATGTATCTCAAAATTATGATCCCTTTAGCATTATTTATAAGATGCCGTCAAGAAAAACACCCTAAGAGACAATTGCTGGATATGGAAATACCCCCATGGATGCATCCTATGGTTGCAGCAAACACTGCATGTCTGAACTCGCATGAGGTATTTTGCCCTCTCTTAAGCACACAAATTTTAAATACTGGCAGACATTGATTAGTTACTATAAATTTCAGTCAACTTAATCAATGAAGGTGATCACTGTCAGACATGAAAAATAATGGAGGGCTGGTTACATATGTACTTCAAAATATTTTAAAAAATGGTAATTAATTTGACATTCTTCAGCTGGTTCACATATGAAAGCATCTCAAATTTGCAAGAAAATCTTTTAAATCTCACCTCGAAATATGAACTGCAAGCAGAAAGCACAACTTTATGGGCTTTGACATATTGACCATCTGCGGCCAGAGTACAGTCTACTAAAGTATTCCTTTTCAAAAGATTCTCAAAAACAGACACCAATGCACCATTGTGATCTTTCCAACTTAAAACCAGTTGCTGAGGTGACATTTTCAACCTGAAAAACATTAATCATAGTAAGTATTCAAATCACTTAGAACTTCAACCCGTTGAAGAGCAGACTCCATGAACCACGAGTATTGCAGTATTAAAATGATCAGGAAAAATATGCATGAAAAATAAGAAATTGAAGTTAAAAGAAAATACCAATAGTAATTTAAAATGAAGTGTTGTAATGTTACTTAATAGGCAGATCAAAAGTGGCGCTCGATCGGAGAAATACGACACAAACAAGTAGGCCTACTATTACTACAAACCTGAAAAATTAAGTAATACTGTTTACAAAATTCGAGGCCTACGAACAGAGTTGATCAACACTGAACTCAAATTCGAGTCTTGAAAAGTAATCCCAAGATATCACATTTCATCTCGTACTGTAGCGGCGCGCAACGAGCGGGGCTGGCTAGCAACGATTTAAATGATTATATACTTAGATTTTTTATTTGGCGCACGAGGCCTAGTCTTCACCATGGAATATTTCACCGTATTTCGCGTCTTTCTAGATCGTGTCGCTAGATGTCGCATGATCGCCAGCACTGCTCGATACCTTCACCATCATGCGTCATCCAGCGGCATGACAAAGAAAGATGCAAACTACCATGAGATATTCCATCGTTAAGACAAGGTCTCGCGCGACGAGAATTAAAAACACAAGTACAGGGATGGAATCCGGAAGTGCCCAACCACTTATCTCAACTTTATAAATATAGAGGTCACTAGCCCCAATCATTGAGGAATATAGAATAGGAGGGGAATAGGTGTGGCGCTACAACATGGTCTGTAATGCGTACTATACTGGAAATTTTCCAACTATGCCCAAGGCAGGTATAAAATGTTGACAGTTTCTTCCAATCAACAGCTTAAACGTCACCATACCTCATTCCGGTTACTTTCAAACTCCCGATTAGATGAGTGTCAACAGTCTGTACCTGCCAGGGGTAGAGCAAAAAATTCTGACCAAAATTCTTTTCTTTCTTTTTTTTCATTCTTTTGTTTAGTCTTAAGAGGAGCCCCTCGTAAGCGTCAGTAATTGGCAAGAATTGTAATGTCAAGTCCTCTACTAGGAAAGTTTGCTTTGCCAGAAAATATGATGGCGTGACCTGGTAGATTCTGCAAGTCCTAGTGCTCTTTCAAATATGTGGCTTTTGCCTTATCTAGGATTGTGAGGTTGCCTTCTGATAAATGAGGCCTAGTAAGTCCTATGCAGTATACCAAAATCGGTATTTTTTTTCTTTAAACTGATTCAATGATGTATCCAGTGCTCGGATGTGCTCGGATATATTTTATGCCGCTGATTATCCGCATTACTTGTGCCGATTTTTGTAGTACGTTCTTTGTAAAGCATATGCCGCTCAGTTGTAGAGTAATCCCTAAATATTTGAAGTCAAAGATTAGTTGAATATGAAATGGAATATTTGAAGTCAAAGACAAGTTGAATTTTGCTTTCGCTTTAGTGGATATTTTCTGTCTGATGTCTTTCCTCCTCTTCTGAAGATCATAGTCTGTTTTCCTGCGTTAATTTGAAAATGATATTCTTCGCACCATTCCGCGATGAGGTCCGCCGTTTTCTGTAGGCTTTCCAGATGTGGTGCGCCGACAGACACGTGATCTGCGTACACGTATGTTAACGCTCCAAACGTTTCGCCTTCTGCGATTTTTAGTGTCTCCTGCAACTAGGTTAGAAAGCAGAGGGATCATTGGGTCTTCCTGTAGTACACGTTTGTTTGTAGTATGGAATTTGAGCATAATTGCCCGTAGTTGTAAGGCAGGAGTTTTTCAAAGAGACGTTTCCAAGCGTAATTGTCTCCTAGTTTCTGTTAGTTATGTTTTTAGCTACCCTCTGTCCATATGGTCGAATGCCTTTTTAAGTCTGTGAAGACAGCTTTTTTTTCTTTGTGCGCTTGTTCTATGTCCGTCAGTACAATTACGACTGCGCTTAGGGTCGACTTGTTATATCTGAACTCAAATTGATCGTGTGGTAGGGCTGTGTCAATACTTTTCTGTATATTGAAGGATTAATTTTGATAGCAACTTGAAAGGCCCCGTCACGTTTCCCTTCGTCCAGTTTCCTGATTAGACAGTTCTTCCATTGTTCAAGGATGTTGTCACGTTCTACACACTTTTTTAGGAGTGTTGTCTACAGGGCGTATAGTATTGACGCTGTATCTTGGATGTGCTCGTTAAGAATGTTGACCGGACCTGCCACTTTTTTCTCATCTTCTTGATTTCTCTCTTCACTTCTGTGTCTGAGAAGGGTGACCATGTGCTTGTTTCTTTGTTCTGACGTGCGTTTAATTGTGATATTTCATCTTTTTAATTCAAAAGTTTGGCAAATGGGCTTTCCAGTCCCTTATTGCAATATAGTGAGTGTTAGGCGATCTTTTGGGTCGTAATGTATGTATAATTTACTTTACCTGTCCTGCAATTGAGGTATCCTGCTATGAGGATTGGTTTTCCTTTTTCGCATTGGTTCAAATGGATTCCCAGCTCTTATATTATGTCTATTGCCTCATGTGGTTGAAAGTATGAGGCAATGATGATGAGAGGTTAGCAATTTACCATTAAAGCGTATTCCGTCTATGCAGTTGTGGAGATGAGTGTCATCCACGACCATATAAGAACGGAGACTACTGCTATTGGGTGTCCTTGTTCTTGTTCCAAACGATGTACCCAATAGAATGCGGGTTATTGACAGATGCTAGTTAAAAACGTTTCCGTGAATAGTGCAAATTCCGTTTTCTGGAGGATGTGTGAACGGGTCAGGGCGGGTACGTTCCTTAATCCTTCATTGTTCCATTAGAGGTATTTCGCTGCTTTATGGGAGGCGGACGGCTTCATTATTTTTCCCTGGGAGACGAAAAAGACGCACCAGACCCCCTGCTGGCCACAAACGTGGTTCTTGCGTTGCCTTCGCAAAGCTTATCGGTATTACTAGTTTAAAGGATTTGTTTTGTCCTTTCACTGGTAGTTCCTCGCACTCGATATCGTCCGTTATGCCATTAGGGAGTTGGTGCCGACTCGAGCGTTAAAGCAATCGATGGCACTATCGATATCAATAATGGGTGAAATCGACAAAGTCGCAAATGGAAGCCGTACCAAATTGTGGCAACAGAGTGTGTTGCTACCTTGAAATTGTAATCAGCTGTTTGCCTGTTCAATTCATTGGGCAACTTTATTTGGGACTTAGTAAATTTTCATTACTGTCTATATAATATATATATATATATAGTATATATATATATATATATATATATATAATATATATATATATTGTGGCGTTATGGGATTGTGCAATACTATAACACCACCGTCTCATATGTGGTGAACACTATGGAGGCAGCTGAGGATAACAGGCGCAGAAAACAAGAGGTTCGGTAAAACGCACGGGCCCTGGTATCCGTTTGCCCGTACTAAACGAAGGGCACCTAGCAACCAATGTTTTTCCCTTTGTGAAGGGTTTGGAAGAGAGGGGGAAGCAGCCACCATGAGACTTCCCCAGGCGCCGCGCGATAAATACGCGAACCCGCAAGCGGAAGCCCTTTTTTTTCCACCGACCGTCGAGTAAGCAGCTCCTCTTTTATCACCGATCGCCGAGCGAGTAGCATGTTGATCATCGTTCGCCGTGCCAATATTTCGTTAAAATTAGCTTAGATATTGTTTGCCGCTGCAACGACTACTAGGTAGGAGTATTCGACGTCGAACAGACGTTCTAGTCAGTCGTCCGCGAGATAGTACAGATTCAGTGAAGTGTTTCTTCAATTAACGACACGGGAAGTAAGTTACCCGTTGTGAGAGAAGTATTGAAAGTTCTGGTTTAGCAAAGTAGAAGTAGCAACGAGCGAGGAACTTGCACGAGTATTCGGCGAA
>BOPP01000299.1:99005-121191 GCA_017312745.1 Gryllus bimaculatus | reverse complement strand
ATCGGGGAATGCTCTTACCGGCCACGCCGGAGGATAGGTGGGAAATAAAGTATCATCCATTGACCAAATCCACACGCTGGCGGCAGCGTGAAAATGCTAGGGGAAGGTGACCCCTAAGTCCATCAGGATCAACCGCTACGGTGCAGGGGATCGGAGACCCAGTACCGGCAACCGGGGGTGGGCAAGTAGGCCCCCGGAGGTTGTCAATCAGCGACTGCAATCTCAGAGACGTGGACCGCTTGGCGTCTCTGAAATACTACACTTCCACAAGCGAAAGCATACAGCAAGCAGGTTTTTATCCCCTTTTTTGTGAAGTCAAAACTACGGAGATCACCTCCAAGTACCCCCACGACAACTGGTGTACCCACAAGAGACAAGACAACCCTGGTCCAAGAAGAGCCCACGTTGGCAGGGGATAGTAATGCAAGGGGCTGGACATGATAACTGGGTGATGACTCAAAAGTTGATGGAAGACAATTCGGAGATTATTGCCCGTCGACAGAGTCAATTCATTATTCAATACAGAATCAGCAGCAACATTCTCAAAAACAACCCAATTATAGTGAAGGACACCTTGGCTATAGCTGTAGAAGAGGTGGATGCCCTAAAGAATAGGTGGGAAAACATTAATGAAGACCAAAAGGGGATGTATGAGAAAATAATCCTCCTAGAGAATGACAAAAAGGCCGAGAATACGAAACTCGGCTAACAGATGAATAAGAAGTCGGTGAAAACGACACAATTCCAGAAGAAGAAGAGACAAGCTCCAAGTCCACTACAAGACAAAAGTCCAGACAAGAAAGACAAGCAGGATGGAGTCATAGAACTGGTTATTGAAAAACTAAACCAAAACCCCGATGAGAACTGGCAGAAAGTGAAACACAGGAAGACGGCGAAGAAAAAGGAGAGTTCCACCAAAGAAGGCAACCAAACCCCCAAGGCAAGGAACAGAAGACCCACCAACCAGGCCATCAAACTGACAGCCAACGAAGGGCAATCATATGCCGAAATATTAAAAAGAATGAAGGAAGCGGTTGACCCGAAACAACACAACGCTAATATCCAGGCGATCAGGAGGACACGAAAAAATGAACTCCTGATAGTCCTGGAGAAAGATTGTGACCCCACTTCCCTAAACGAAGCAATCACCCGTGCAATAGGAGACAGGGTAAACATCAATACCTTTAACCCAAAAACTTTAATTCAATTATGGAACATCGATGAGTCTGTTATCCTAGATGATGTAAGAGATGCTGTCACACGCATTACGGGAGACTTCCCAATGTGTGGGAAACCACGCGACGTGGACACTATACAATGTGTTCGGAGGCAGACAGGTAGCGACTGCACTGCTCCCTTCGCGCCAGGTAGAAATTCTATTCAAAGCACAGAATTTTGAGATATGCTGGCTTACTTGCCACGTTAGGATGAAGCACTAGGTCAGCAGATTTTTAGGCTTTGGATGTCTAGGCTTTGGCTATATCTCCACCTCTTGCAATGGCCCCGATAGAAGTGAAGAATGCTACAAATGTAGCAAAGAGGGACACGGCCAAGGACTGCAGAGGACCAGTTCAATGTATTGTCTGCAAAGACCAAAACCTTGAAGCCAATCATAAGCTGGGTAGCTATAAATGCCCTTCCTTAACTGCAGAACTAAAGAAACTCGATAAAACAAAGAATGCCTAGGTTCCTTCAAATTAATTGAGGTAAAGGAAAGACCTCCCAAGGTCTTCTCATTCAAACGGCAAGGGAAAGACAGGATGTCTTACTGGTCAATGAGCAGCACGATATTGACGACATATCCCTCTACCAGGACCCGATCAGACGTGTAGGAATTATAATACTTAACTCCAAAATATGAGTCTCTAAATTTAAAATTACAAACCTAGGTTTTGTATGAGTAGAACTGGACAGCCTTAGAATATATAGTTGCTATTTCTCTCCAAATGACCGAATAGAGAAATTTAAGAAGCAAATCGATGAACTTGGGACAAGCATGCACTCAGCCCCAGGTGAAATAATATTGGTTGGGGACTTTAACACCAAGTCCCCGGAATGGGCCGAAAGCAGAAATGATCGCAGAGGCGATATTGTTTGCGAATTCCTGGCTAGGAAGGACCTGGTACTTCTAAACACAGGGAGCTCATGTACATTTCAAAGGGGTGCAGCTTCTTCGATAATAGACTTGACAATAGGAACCGCAAGGATTGCCAAAAATGTCCTGGATTGGCAGGTTCTCGACGCTAAAACACTTAGCGATCGCCGCTACACTGAATTATACACTTCATCCGCTGGAAATAGGATAGAAGAAGGGATCAAACATCGGTTCATCATGGAACACCTAAAAGCTAAAGAAGCTAATGCCATAAAAGTCCTTGACGAATCTAAATTACTGGAGTCCATGGGGGTGGAGTAAAAGGAAAAGTGCAGAGTCTCTCGAGGAGGTGGTATGACAAACGTGCGAAGTCGTTGAAAATACGCGTGACATCTCAATGCCCACACGTAGGAGACCAAAGGGGGAAAATCAGGTGTATTGGTGGACAGCGGCTATTGCAGAGCTTCGTCAAGCATGTGTTAAAGCTAGAAGACTTGCAACAAGAGCTAAAACGAACATTCTGATGAGGGAAAATTACAAGATCGCACACAAAAGACTAAAAACGGAGATTAATAGAAGCAAAACAAAATGATGGAAGGCCCTATTAAATGATGTGAACTGCGACCCCTGGGAAAAAGCCTACAAGATTGTTATGGGCAAATTCACCTTCAACAACCGCGGGGCTAGAAGACCCCGCATCGATGAAGGCAATTATCAAAGACCTTTTCCCTAGCAGAGAATGCTGGGTAAGAAGCAGACCTTCTGACTACCTCTTCGACAAAGCCAACCGCTTCACGTAGGACGAACTAGTCCAGATGATTAAGAAGACCAAGATTAGAACTGCACCGGGACCATACGGAATTCACAACGCGATCCTGGGAATAGTTGTAAAAGAATGCCCAGAATGCCTTATGAAAGCCTTTATGCAGTTCCTTGAACAAGGCAAATTCTATAAGGATTGGAAACATCAGAAGCTAATTCTCATGCGGAAAGGTAACAAGCCAATCGATCGGACGTCATCGTTCAGACCTTTGTGCCTGCTGGATACGATGAGCAAATTACTGGAGAGTTTGCTCCTTCTATGACTAAAGAGACATGTCTAATTTTCAAAGAGATAGTTTGGATTTAAAAAGGGACTCTCGA
This sequence comes from Gryllus bimaculatus, assembly GCA_017312745.1. Lineage (NCBI taxonomy): Eukaryota > Metazoa > Arthropoda > Insecta > Orthoptera > Gryllidae > Gryllus > Gryllus bimaculatus. Next base: position 117,953 of record BOPP01000299.1, on the reverse strand, counting down.
GAATAGATGCGATCTCAGAAGCAGTCCTCCAGGCAGAAACAGCAAACAGGAATAAGAGTTTTTGCGCCTTGGTTGCGATTGACATAAAAAATACCTTTAATTCTGCAAGCTGGAATGACATCATACAAGCTCTAGTAGCTAGGAAGATCCCTGAATACCTTGTGAGAGTACTGGAGGACTACTTCAGTGAGAGGAAAATAATCTACACTAACGGGTATAGGATTGAGGAGGATATGACGTGTGGTGTTCCACAGGGATCAAGATTGGGCCCCTTCCTGTGGAATACTCTATATGACGACCTGCTGAATATCGAACTCCCAAAGAACTCCAGACTCATAGGCTACGCCGACGACACACTGATTATATGCCATAGTGACAACACGGAACTACTGGAAATGAAGACGAGCGAAGAACTACGCAGGGTTAAAAGCTGGTTGGACCAACGAAACCTCCAGATGGCTGTTGACAAGACGGAGGCCGTGTTGATTACAAACCGCAGAGCATTCCGCCCCCCGGTGATTCGACTGGGGAGGAACTTATTGAATGGAAACGGAATATTACATACCTGGGGGTGGAAATTGATTCACGATTGAGCTTCGGACCCCACATTATAAAATCAGCAGGAAAAGCTGCAAAGACTGGATCGAATCTCTCTAGACTAATGCTGAACTCAGGAGGTCCCCGTGAAAGTAAAAGAATGTTAATTTCTGCCGTAGTGCACTCAAAAATGCTGTATGCCGTCCTAGTGTGGGCAGATGCGCTCGAAAAAGAGTCCATTCGACGGAAATTCACACAGATCCAGAGAAGGATGGCACTATGGATAATCTCAGGACATTGCACGATGACCGACAGTGCTGCCTTAGTACTGGCCAGTGTCCCCCCGATGGACCTTTAGCCCAGAAAAGGACAATGTACCTGAGGACGACACCAGATAAACAACAAACTCTGTTCAAAAGACAATATCAAAGCGGAATTGAGAAACCATCTCCTGCACCAGTGGCAAAACCGATGGGACGTGGAGTACAAAGGTAGATGGACACACAGCCTCATCCCTAACATCAAGGATTGGACCAGCAGGAACCATGGCGCTATGGACTTCTACTTGACGCAAGCCTTCTCAGGGCATGGGAACTTTCAAACACATCTTTACAGATTTAAAATCGCTGAAAGACCGATATGCGCACTATGCCATGAAGAGGACGACGATGCTATGCACACCATATATAGTTGCAAAGCTTGGGAAGAAGAAAGAAGAAACTGCTACAGCAAATTGCGACGGGAATTAACGCCAGCAAACACAATCCAGACTATACTGCAATCCAGAGACAACTGGAAAACAGTGCAAGACTTCGTGGCTCACGTACTAAAACAGAAAGACGCTACTAAAAGCAGAGAGAGCTAAAATACCATAGTGACCATCTGAAGAGGAAAGCTCACGCTCTCAGCCAATCTTCTGCGTGAAGTAATGTCTCAACGACGCGTCTCTGCGCAGAAACATACCACGGGCCCATGTGAATCGGAGTGAGTAGTTTTAGTCGGTGATGCCACCTGGAGAGTCCACATAACCGCGAGCTGTGTGTCGTAGTGAAGTCGTGGGTGGAACACGCTTACCGGTATGCATAACGGCCATTTTCCCTCTCCTCGGCAATAAATAATAATAATAATAATAATAATAATAATAATAATAATTTTCATCGTCATCAAACCATTCCATGAGATATTCAGAGACTTGGTCTGAATACGTTGTCCCGAACACTGGGACCAGTAGCGTTGATTTTCTACTTTTTTAAAAAAAATTACTAGTCGTGGAGATGGCGATAAAAGTGTTCCATTATAACAAGACATTGGTGTAATTTTTTCCCCTTCAAGAAGATCTATGTCAAAGTTTAACCACTGAATAATTCTCATAACATAATACTTCAAATTTGCATTTTTTCGGACAATAGTTATTTTGTTTATAGTTGAATAGAATTTTATTGTGATCAATAATAGAAGTGTTTGATGCTATCATTCAAACAGAAACTGGCGCGCGGTCTTCGGTGTCATGTGACTAAAAGTCGTGAACTTTGATGTATACATCAAAAAGCGCACCATCGGCTGTCAAGAAAAGTTACGCCATTCAAAATTCGTGCGTTGAAATGTTATCTCTTAGCAAAACTCCCCGTGCAATCAGAGAAGTATAAACAACTCTCTGAGCAAAACTTTTCAAAACTTAAATTTCAGTACAGTGTTGGTCAACTTTCTGTTCATAGGCCACGAATTTTATAAACAGCATTTCTTAAGTTTTCAGGTTTGTAGTAATAGTCACAGAGTATTAGCTGGTATTGGTCATTGTACTCATTTGTGTCGTGTTTCTCCGATCGACCGCCACTTTTGGATCTGTTCATTGAGCAACATTACATCAGTTCATTTAAAAATTATCATAGGTATTTTCTATTTCTTTCAATTTCATGTTTTTTGTGTTAATTTTTCCAGTTTCTTTTTAATACTGCAATATTTGTAGTTCATGGTATCTGCACTTCAACGGGTTGAAGTTCTTAGTTATTTTAATACTTACAAAGATTAATGTTTTTCAGGTTGAAATGTCACCTCAGCAACTGGTTTTAAGTTGGAAAGATCACAATGGTGCATTGGTGTCTGTTGTTGGAATCTTTGAAAGGAAAATACCATCTTTTGAAAGGAATTTAGGGTAGACTGTATTCTGGCCGCAGATGGTCAATATGTAAAGCCATAAAGTTGTGCTTTCTGCTTGCAGTTCATATTTCGAGGTGAGATTTAAAAGATTTTCTTGCCAAATTGAGATGCTTTCATATGTGAACCAGCTGAAGAATGTCAACTAATCTTGGCATTAATTACCATTTTTTAAAATATTTTTGAAGTACATATGTAACCAGCCCTCCATTAATTTTTCATGTCTGAACAGTGACCACTTCATTGATTAAGTTGACTGAAATTTATTAGTAACTAATCAATGTCTGCCAGTATTTAAAATTTGTGTGCTTAAGAGAGGGCAAAATACCTTCATTGGGCGAGTTCAGACATGCAATGTTTGCTGCAACCATAGGATGCATCCATGGGGGTATTTCCATATCCAGCAATTGTTCTCTTAGGGTTCATTTGTTGATGGCATTGTATAAATTATGCAAAAGTCTTTTCTTTGTGGATATCACATACAGGTGTCATAATTTTGTGATGCACTGCTTATGTAAAATTTATATATTTGTAATGAAAAAATGAGTACAGGCTCCATAATTAAGTGAAATCTTGTAATGTTTTAGGCAATTATTTACTTGGGAAAAATAATAATTAAAAAAATATACAAAAAATGAAAATAAATTGGAATGCTCTTACAAACGTATTAATTGTTGTTTTTAGTTTTACATAATGTCATTTCATTAGTAGCCCCTATGTTTCCTTCATTTTAATTTTGTTCTTCACATTCAAATAAACTTTTTGCTATAAATGGTAATAACATATTGAATGTGAGAAAATATTCTTATATACAAGAAATAAAATTCTGTTATTATAAACTCTTTCTGGTATTAGTGTTTTGCTAGTTGTGGAGGAGAGAATATTGTTTTGTCTTTGATTAGAAATGAAAATCCAGAAAATGTGAAATGTGCAAAATGTAATCATTTGATTGGGTAATCAAATTTAATCTGTACTTCCTTTGCTTTAATGTATATAAAAAAAAGAATTTCAGCTTTGTATCTGACAAACAATTTCTGAGGATTTTCTGAAATGAACTTAACGGACAAATAGAGCACAAATGTTTTTAAGATAAAACATTTATATTCCAGTTTTCTTTGTTGTTCTTGTTACAGTTAACTATAAAAAAATCACAAATCTTTTAAATTATTTTTTAATAGACTTGGAAGCAGCATGCACTTTACAATAGCTGAGCTACTGTGAAGAGCTTGTAGCTTAGTTCCTCATTTTGTTCTAAGAAATGTTTACATTGGAAGTGAAAAACAATTTTTCATTTTTTCCTGTTTACCTACTTTATTTTATTAATTTTGCATTACCAACTTGAAGAAGAAAGGCAATAGTTGTTGAGACTTAAAATTAGAGATAGATGGTAACAATAAAGTACATTTAGCAAGTCGAGAACAATTATAATCACAGACTGACTGACTGACTCTTAAGATGAGAAAACATGGAAGGTGGGGCTGCAATTATTAAACTTGGCAGATTTATTATTTTGATATTCATTGACAATATTTTCAAATGTAATTATATAAGCATCATAAAAATATCAGCTGATTGAAACTACTATAGTTAGTCAGTTATCTTATTGAATGAATTGTCAAAAAATTATTAAAATCTTGGATTGTGATGGCTTCTAGGGAAATTTATTTTGGCAGAAAAAGTAAATAAACTCATAACCACATTTGGAATGTATTGTAAAATTTGATTAGACCTCATTGCTTTGTGGGTGTTGGAATTTTGTCTAAAATTATTCTTTACAAAACTAATATTGAATATTTGTATGTTAACTATTCTGAACTTGTTTCCTGCTGGTTAAGGTTATTCAGAATGTACATATAAGTGGTTGGGTAATAGACTGAGTAGTCAGTTCTATTTTCATTCTCAAATGTTTTCTTGTTTTTCTTTCTAGTTGTTATTTAGTCAAGAGAGTGAGAAGAATCCAATAGTTATTCTCAAAGATGTGAAATTTCAAGAACTGGAAGCTGCTGTTAATTTATGTACCGAGGTTGAAGTTGAAGTTGTGAAGATAGATTGCAGCTTTTCTGGAAGTTGCAGATTCTTTGCAATAAAGGGTTAGGCAGCGATGGAAAATCTTCATGTAAGAACTTCCTTGAATTTACATATATTTTTAGGGTGCTAATTCTTAACTGGGATCTTATTATTTAAAAGCGTTACCTTTTGGAATTTTTAAATTTTAAGACTCACAATATATATCAAAGTTTAAGCTGTAGATATAAATTAGTTTTGAGCCAACTTGCTTATTATTTTACAGAAAATTAATTGAATTTTCCGGATATTGTGTAGATTTTTTTCTCTTTAAAATATATTTATTTGCAGTACTAAAATTTTGCATGAGCACAAAGGAATCTGCATGTGTATGGAAGAAGTAAATAAATTAATTTTTTTTTTAGATCTTTCAATAAGTATTATGACAAGATAAAAACTAATAAATCAGTCCACCATGGATAAGTAAAAGATTTTTAAAGTCTTTTTTCAGTGTTTCATAGTTTTTCCTCCCTATCTTCGTGTAGGTTTGAAGTTACACTTTCATTGTTTAGAACTTTTTTTGTTATTTTAACCATTTTGAACCCTGTGACAAAATTTTATGAAGGTTTTGCTTTAAATTCTAAATAATTTCCATGTATGATAGGTTCTTGGGAACTAAACCATTATTTTGAAGCCAGGCCTGCCCATAAACACGTTACCTTTTATTGTCTGTTGATAGAAATCGGTGTTGTGCAACAGATCAACATAGTGAGTGTGGAAGGGATCGTAAGTTCAGATAATATTTTAAATATATATCATATTAAAATATTTTTTGTAGACCTCTACAAAAAATATTTTAACACTAACAGATGATGATTGTAATATATTGCTAAATATTGCTAATACGTATAGTATTCTTAAATGTATAAAAGTTTCCTTTAATTAAGTTGCTGTAATTATATTCTGGAGTCTGCTGTTGAACCCACCCTGTTGTTGACATCCCGATGTTGTTCTGTGACCACTGGAATGATATTGGTACGTGACTGTTAGCTATTTAATGACCTACAATTATCAGATTCCCAGTTGCTCAAGGCAGAGAAAAAGACAAAATAATACATTGACAAATGGAACGTAGAAGGGCATACGTTAGCTACTGCAGTACTGTGTGTATCTGCATGAGTGATAAGTGATGCTACTTAGATTTTAGAAATATTTGAACAATTTTAAGATTTAATGGCCACCAGATTTATGAGATTAAATACAAAATTTCATTCATGTGATATAGTGGGGTTGATAATGGATCTTCAATTGTGTATTTCCAAATTAAAGAAACAAATGACAAGGTAAAAATAAACAAAGTAAGAAAAAATAATTTAATAGCATTACAAAATCATTTAACCTCCTATTTGGGCTAGATTTGACTACTTTTGCAATTTGGAATTTTAGAAAATGTATTTTATGTAATTTCAGGATGCCAGAGGAAAGTCTCCAACACCAAAGAGCTTGAAGGCTGCAGTTCCTCCAAAAGCACATTCCAGGAGAAAGGAAGTCACCTTCATGGAAAGTGAGAATACTGTAGAGAGTTGCATCACCCTCGACAGCGATAAGAATAGCAACGAATGTTCTTCTCACCATCATCTACCTCATAGAGACACATCAGGTTCTTCCCCCAATTCTTCTGCACTTGCCAAAGCATCTTCCTTCAGCATACCATCGGCTTCTACTTCGTGCCCAGTTAGAGTAGAAACTGACCATGATAGAGACAAACTGGAGAATAATCAGTGCTTGTCCCCTTTTGTGTCTACTTTCCCTTCAGGAGATACTGTGCCATCAGATGTGAACACTGTAATTAAAACTGAACCTGTCTCTGATAGTTATGTGGATGTAAACTCGGATGAGTCTGAGAGAGACTTTGATGATGTGACAATGATGGAAGATCAGAAAGACTGGGATGATCCTAATATTGAATCTGTGGGTGATGACCATTCTTCAAATCAACATGATCCTGGTGAGTTCATTTAGTTAGGGTCCTCTTTATCCAGACATGTCCTCCTTTTTATACTTTTGTCCAGGCACTTTTTTTAAATATTGAAATGACCCTTCTTTTATCACTTGCTTGCCTGAGAGCATGACAGTTTGAAATTATTTGTTTTGACTCCTATTTATACTAATATACCTGTATATGGTAGCACTAACATCAACTTTTTTTTTACTGTACAAATCAAGAGATTTACTCATTCTTATTCTTAGAAATTTTGTGAACTGTTAGTGATTCAACAACTCAAGGTATTTCTCCTTATCATAAGATTCAATCTCTCGATATCACCCAATCAGTATTACTATGGAATGCCAACCCACGTTTACATAAAAATTAAATAATTAATGACAAGTTTATGAAAAATCATCTTTTTAATTAATAGCTTTATAATATGTTAATTATCAAAAGTCCACTAAACTCTATCAAAGAAACTGAAATTCAGTGATTTTATGTAGCATATTTTGTGTTAATGCATCATATTTCCATTATATTTTAGCTTCATATTTATTCCTCTATTATATATTTTATTATTCCTTCATCCATTATATTAAAATTTCAAATGTTATTGCTTTTTTGTTCTTAATGTGGCATATTTCTCATGGAATTTCATTTAATATGCATATTTGCCTCCTTGAACTGAAAAGTGTATTTTACAAATGTAAATGCTATTCATAAAAAATCATGGGAATGCCTTTTGTTTGTTGTAGCTGTGTTTGTCTGAACTTCTTTTAGATGATATCATGATGCTTGTATCCGGAAAAAATTTATCCGATCATGAATGATGTGATAATTTATCTTTGATAAAGAATTTGTGGCATAACTTGATGATGACGTGAACAAAATCATTACATTTAACTTCAAAAATTGTCACTAGTAGAGAGAGAGTGGAGAGGAAAAAGCTAATTTAATTGTTAAAAGTAAAAGCTTTATAATTGCGCATGAATATGTAAAACTTCATTGTTAGTGCATATTTCATTACTTCTGGCAAATGTTAGAGCATATTTGCATGCATTGCTATTGATGCAGCATTCACTTTCTAGCCTTATAATGCTAACAAGATTGCGAATAATATTTTGCTAATATTTTTATGTGTCTAATTCTAGGTGAATAAGCGCACATTAATTCAAAAGTAAAACTATTCTGGAAAAAAAAAAAAAAAAAAAAAAATTAATTGCATAGTTTCATTGTAAATTTAATTTAAAATGCATAGTACAGTGACGCCTTGGTTTTTGAAACCCACAGATCCATGTCCAAAATCAATAACAAAAATGTAAAAACACTTGTGACGGAAAATTTTGACACAAAATGTTTTGAAACACTGCAGAGTTTACAGATTTTTTGTATGTACAGATTTTTTTAAAATAAGACTTACTATTTTTTTAAAATAGACTCAACTATTTTTTTCTGGAGCTGAAATATGTTTACTTTAATGATTTTTGGATCCTGAATTGCAATTTGAGGTTGAAAATACCATATCAGGGATTGTTTCACTGATTCAAAATCATTCCTTCTTATTTTAGTATTAAGTTTCGGGTAAAATTGGCTACATTGGTTTTGTGCTAAATATTCTGTACTTTAGTGCATTTTTTTTTTGTATTGGCAACCATTGAGACTGTTTACACCTTGTTATATTCCATTTTAAATGTTATCTTGTCTGTGTAAGAATCCTAACTTACTAAATGCTCCTTGTAAGTTCCAGATTAGAAGGTATAAAATAATCCTTTCTCATAAAATGCCCCGCTTTAAATTTGGAGATGAAACTGACAATTTCTGCTATATTTGAGGAGAATTTACTTTCACTAGGAATAGGAAGATGATATCTATGGAACAGCAGGTCTGTGAACACTACTTGGGTTCATAAATAGGAAACAAGGAGAAAACATGGACTCCTTTTTTTTTTTGTTGATCCACTTGTTACATGAAATTAACTAACTGGTGGATCAGGAAAAGGATTTTTATGTCGTTACATGTTTCTGCAAGTGTTATTATGTGTAGAAATAGAAAAGTGAAGTTTGTGAGATATTTTCATGATGATGATGATGATGATGATGCTTCGCCAATTTTTAAATCATTCGCATTCTAACCTTCTTAGGAGTTCGAGGTATCTTCTGTAATGGATCTTCACCTGCTTCGGTAACTCATTTAGATTTTTTGGAGAAAATCACGGACAGAAATTCACGTCTTCAATAGAAAATAGTTTCTATTTCACCCCAGTGATTATGTGTTTGGAATGTTGTCATCAGAGCTTTTGTCTTCAATTGTTTATTGTGCCAGAGAAGGGGAAGGAAGGTCATCGTTCAAGAAAAGTTGCATGAGTAATACAATTGTCATGATACTATTGAGATTAAAAACTTATCTTAATCCTTACTATATCTTACCATTATAATGTAATTAAAAGTTAGTACAAAGAAATAGAAAAGCTCACCAATCAGCATGGGAAAGATTTATAAGCAAATTAGAAAATGACATTTTGGCAGACTACAACTAGCATATAATGTTTTTAGGCATATCAATTGTGAATTAAAAGATACAGCTAATTTGAACATTATAAAAGGAAGTCAATGGGTTGAACATTATCAAACTTTATGGTATATCCCTGAAGATGAAAATATCCAATGTGAAATGCCTGTACAAGGTTTGGTAGATGACATTGATTTAGAAGAATTAGAAATGGCAATAACGGGACTAAAAAATCAAAACACTCCAGAACTTAATGAAGTAAATGTCAAACTAACTAAGTATGAAGGTTTGCTCTTAAAACTAAGACTCTTCCACCTATTAAATTTATGTTCGAAGCAATGCAGTGTCCCTGAAAAATACCAAGAAGCAAAAGTAATTTCATTATTTTAAGAAGGGAAAAGGAGCGACTGGCAACTATAGAATTATTAGTTTATTGCCCACATGTTATAAAATGTATGCAAAAATTGTAAATAAAAGGCTTGCAAATATCTGAAATTTTAATAATAGAAGAACAAAATGGTTTGAGAAAAGGACGGTCCTGTACAAACAGTATTTTTACCAACCGACAACTAATAGACAAGCATAGGCAATTTAATCTAGAGACCTATTTGTCTTTCGTTGATTATGAAAAGGCTTTCAATAAATTGTAAAGCTCTACTTGATGTGAAATTATTGAAAGAGGCTCCCCACTCCACTTAATCAATAACATTAAATCTGTGCCAGAATACCTCTTATTTTAGAACTAGAAGAGAAATATTCAAAAGAAATAAAAATACCAAGGAGTTCACCAAGGAAGTAGCCTTTCCCCAACATTGTTTAACATATACTTGGATGATGTCATTCGAGAATGGAAGAACAAAATCAGCCTAGGAATTAAGTTTAAAAATGGAGTGCACGTAAATACACTCCTATTTGCTGATGATCAAATTATAATCCAAGAATGTCAGAATGACTTACAGAGGTCTATTCATCAATAAAACGATACTTACAAAGGATATAATCTAAAGATTTCAAAAATGAAGACCAAAGCAATGGCATTTCTGGGAAAACATGTTATATGCACCAAAATAATTTTGGAAAATACAGTGCTGGGACAAATTAGCCATTTTAAATATTTGGGCTATGACATAACGTTCTTCACAGAAATGGATATATATGAAAAAATTAATAAATATCAGAATATATGTGGAAACATTTAGCAAATTCCTAAAGATAAAAACATATAGATACTCTAATGAGGATATATAAAGTAATGGCTGTCCCTTCACTGTTGTTCGGAAGTGAATGCTGGACTGCGGGAGAACGATAAAAAGGCATTACAGTGAACAAATGAAATTCTTCAGATTTGTAAAAAAATCTGTCTGACTAGTTAAACTAAGAAATGAGGAAATCCAAAAAGAATTAAACCTTCAAGCAATCAAGGGTACAATGTTACGGGTAAGAATAGTTACATGTGGAAAGAATGGAAGAGACTTGCATTTCAAGCAGGCGTTTAAGTGTAGACCTCAAGGCAGAAGAGACCCAGGTAGACCACTAATAAATGGAATTCTTAGAATCCGGAACAGGTGATAGACCTATCATTGAAGTGGAGAAGAAGAAGTTGGTACAAATTCACAAATTAAAAACAAAATAACTCCAAAACTATCCCTGCTAGAAAAATCTAAACACATATCTGAATTCAGCTTAAAAATGGCTATAAGAATCACACACTTTTTATCTAGAAAAAGAGAAAAAACATAGCACAGTGTCATTTATATATTGAATCGTTATAACAACGTCGTCACCTCCCGCAACGCTCCGACATTCAACAACTTCGAATGGTCAGGGTGGTTATCTACATCTTGTGCGGCGACCGAACTGGACACTGGTTTAAGGCTAAATGCTCCGAAAAATACTTGTAGGAAAATTCAATAGATCGCCGTACTATCACAGGGGAATTTACTTTACCGATTAAGTCTGAACCAATGGTCCGATTTTCGATCTGTAAACGGCATCCTCAAAAGTAGAATTTACGCTACGAAGCCCTTTTTCCAAAAATCTGGCAAAAATTCGAATTTGGAATTGTTGCTCGAATTTCAGAGAAAAAATTAAAAAATGTGGGCTTATAGCGCGATGGCGACATGATTCCTGAATCCAACGGCGTGTCAATCATGCAAATCGGATGTATAGGAGGGCCATAAAGTGAAAGTTGGGAAAACACCTCGGCCTCCTCCACCTTCACCCGTGGCGATATCATCCCGTTGAGGGCCCTCTCGGCGCAGGCGGCACGACCAGTCCCGGCGACGTGCGGCCAGTCCCGGGCCGGGACTCCTGGCAGAGGAGGCCCAACTTGCCAGACCATGCAGTCGGATTATGCTTTCGTCACTTACATCTCAATATATTTTTCCCCACATATCAAACTAGCGATGCTGTAACAGAGGCAAACTGTCTAGTATCATTTGCAATAGTAGTATAAAACTATCTTGTCCACATATTTCCGTCGTCCTTCGAATATAGTCATAAAATTGTTTGAGGCATTACTCAAAAGGTCGATTCCGATATGGAACTGATTTCAAAAAGAAAATTGGACTAATTGTGTAAATATCATCAATATTCCATGGCCTCACACCGGATTTTACATATTTTACTTCTTTGATCTTCTGTTATCATTCTACTACCGGAAAGAATGAGCAGATATTACTCACGGTCACTTTTATTCTAAGACTCTATTTTTGATCCCAAAACGGCCTTTTTCTCCTTCGTAGAATTCACTTTGTAATTCTCTTTTCCCAAGTAAAATAGCTGAAGCTAATTTTAAAAATGTTTTCGTACTTTCGGACAAATTTGAAAACGTTGAAAAAAATTGCGCGCTGTCATTGTCGAATCGAATTATTCCTCCCGTGAATACATTAAGTGATTCCTAAATCAGATGGATTTTGGGCGATGCTTTAATTATTTATTAAAACTTTATATATTAAAATTTTGTAATTAAGTTTATATGTTTGCTTTGGGCATTTGCAAATCCTTGTGCCAGTATCAACAGCTCACTACACAAAATTCACAAACCTGTAAATTATTTTACAACACTTTGCCAGATGACATTAATCGATTAAATTCGATTCAAAAGTTTGTCACAAGAAAAATCTTTTCTATTGCACAATTGTTTCTGTACAATTAGAGACTATAACGAGCATCCAAAAGGAAAGTAATATTCATTTTAAGAGTGACATGTAATGTAATATTTACCATTTGAACTGAATAATTTTAAAGTACCTGTAATAATTATTATACTTCAGCTTCTCAGTCAATGACCCCCCTCTCGATCAGGTTTTCGTCTAGTGTCGCTCATCTTTGAACAAATGCTGAGATGGCTCCTTGTTTTACTTCTGGTTATACATGTAACTTCAAATTAAGTCCCGCAAGTTTGACCTCCTTGTAGCACGTCACACACAGTTTTTAACTGTTTTCGAAGGAAATAAAAAAGTAAATGTCTGTGCTACCCTCCTAGTCCGAATCTTGGAGAGGGCGCGATGATGATTCTGCGAGTTTTTTCTTCAAACAATGCCAGTATGTACTCGTGTAAGACTGCGGGTATCAAAAATATTTTTGAACGTAGGGATAGACTGTTCGGAGCAATGACGTCTATTTCTTGGCGCCCGCCCAGTAAAGCAACGGCTGTGAGTATCCCTTAGCACATGCAAACCCCAATCCTTCGCAGCGGCTGGACACGCAGAGAAATTGAATGCCTGAAAGGAACGCAATTAAAGGGCTCCGCTGTAATAATATTGACGATTTATTGGAGAAAAACGAAAGAAAAATGTATATGTTCGTCCTTTTTATAATACATAAAACTATTTTCACTTCAAAATCTTCTGATTCTCATAAAATTATAACAATTGTGAATCTTCATCTTTTTTTGTGAGGCCGAAAATCTTCATTTATTCTGCGCGTCTGATTTTATCTGTCCAACACAGTGGTGATACCACGGTGTATGTTGTTGTTCCGTGGTACCTACATGCGGCGGACAGTCGTTCCCTTCAGTCACGTGCCGCAACGAGGGCAAATTTCGTATTTCTGGTATTAGGTGGTGTCAGAAGAGCAACAAAATTTATTTTCGGGTACTACTCGGCAACAAAAAAGCAAAAATTCCCATGTAATTATTTTTTTTATTTATCTTTGTAATTTCTTCGTATTCTGGTACTTGGGGTGCTAACTTGATGTTCAGTTTGCCAATTGTTTATTGCACGGTGAAATGAAGAACAACCATTATTTTGCGTAACAATTTAGCCACAAAAAATCGACATATTTTGAGCTTAATTCCATTTTTTTTAAAACTTTGCTATGCTAATTTTAGACCTCGTGAAGAGGAGGTCCGGGAATTCCGGTCCGGGAATGCCCTTAGCAAGTTCACTAATACTGATTGGCTCGCTTGCTCGCTGCCCTTTTTCTCTTTATAGTTCCCGCTCCATCTCCGCTATCGGTACTATTGATCATTCTTGAGCCACCATGTCACCTTAGTTTACGAGACTTATTCGCCGGATGACCAGGTGAAAATTGGAATTATTTGGAAACACAATTTTTTAAGATACATTCAGTTCTATACTTCGGTTATAGAGGATAGAGAACGTCTGCCCCAATTATAGCACCAGTTGTGTGATTTGTGAAATAAATAAAACTAGAGATGCTACAGAATGACACACTTTCTCAAACTAGTTCGTTTCCTTATTTGTTTGCTGTGGACTATATTTTCAGTTTTACTCCACGTTCTTTCCAGCTGCCATCCATTTCCACCTAAAGAAAATTTTTTCACATTTTTTCAATAATTCGCAGAACTGCAAGCTCAATTTCTCAGAATACGTTTCAATTTTTGAGGAACTTTATGAGAGAGACCGGATTTTTATGTAATTACATTTTTTGTCTTTCTCCTTTCCGATCTAAAAACATTAATTTGGGCGAATCGTAACCGTCCCAGCACAAAATCAACATTTTTCATTACATATTTATATACATATTTTGATGTTTTACATTACATGTGTTTCCGGTTTCTATTTATGAGACATTAATTAAACAAACCAAAAATGTATAAAAGTCGCTGGTAATGTAAATATTAAGGACGCGAGAGAAATGTAAAAAAAAAATTTGTAAGTTTTGACAAATAAAAAAGAATAAAATCAATACGGCGTTTATGTTATCTTACACATGACAATTAGTAACATCCCTACCAAAAAGTTTGAAAAAAAAAAATTGAGCCGTTTTTGAGCAATTGGTGTTTTTAGTATTTTTTGTGATGCACATATTTCACGCAATATTACACGAAAACTACTAACATTTTCAAAGAAATGTGCATGATGTCAATGGAAGAACTAATTAGGGCAAACAAATTTCATTTGTTTCACTAGTTGGGAGGACACACCGAGAAAATTCAAACTTTCGTAACTCAAACTTAACAGTAAACGGTGGACTTATTGCACCTTGAAAATGTATTTCAATCTATTCTTACAACAAATTCCAAGAAAAAATTGGAGCCATTTTTGAGAAAATATAAAAGATGTCCTTGGTGCGTCATTTAAAGTATTCCCAAATTTTAAACAATATTTTTTGAACTCGTAAAGATTTGAGGCAGGCCAAATCCAGTGAATATTCACTTTCGATAAAATTCTAGGAATACTTGTAGTTTCGGCCCTAGTGTTGGTCATAGATGGGCAGACAGACGGTCGGGCAGTTTGAAAAACAAAGGACAACAACACTTTCGATATCAAAACATGCATGCTGTTGAAATCTCAAAATCGATTTTCCGCAACATTTCTTCACTTTCTTTATACTACATATATTACTCGATATATAGTACGTATACGAGAATGTAAAACCAATATTCTGATGCGGAAAATAGCAAAAATATTATCTGACAAATCCCAGTCGGGCCACATGAGAACAACCTGTTTGCCTGCCTAGCTAGCAGCCCGCTCCCCCTACCTCACTGAATGCTTCCGTGTCCCTCGGAGCTAGCGCCCCCACGCGCAGCGGCGATGTTGGCGGCGCGGCATGGAGGAGGGGGGGCATTGTATTTTGCCAAATTTCACTTTACGACGCGCCAATTCAGCCGATTTGGTCAACTGATACGGCGTTGGATTCAGGAAGCACTTCGCCATCGTGCTGTAAGCCCACAGGTTTGAATTTCTTCTCAGACCTATTACCAACAAAATCGACAACTCTTTTTTCAATTTTTTTCTTTCAAAGAGGCTTCATAGCGTAAATTGTATATTAAATACAAATCATATGTCGCTTACTGATTGAAAATCGGACCACTTGTTCAGACGTTATAAGTAAAGTAATTTTGGCTTATTTTGGTGCTGCTACGGAGTGGCGACAAATTGAACTAGTGTCGGTATTTTGCCCTTCTTTCTGCGTCGAATGAAACTCATCTTGACGTTCTTCGCGCGCGGGTTTTGAACGCTCGATTGCTTCAATTCATGGCGTAATAGTCACATTTCATTTTCCATGAGACGAATGGACATCGTCAAATTCGTCTCAATACATTTATTTATAAATACGTAAAGCAAAGCTCCCACGAGTAGTGAACGATGCGAATTCTGTTGAAGAAAGATTTATATTTAGATTTATTCAGTAAAAAAAAAAAAAAAAAAAAAAAAAAAAAAAAAAAAAAAAAAAAAAAAAAAGTTAAAAAGTAAAAATGTAATGTGACGTAGGGAGGCAATATTATCTGCGCACGTTTTTCTTGAGTTCCAGAATCCCTTCCCCGTCATTTTAACTATAAATAGTTGAAAGATAAGTAAAAGTTTAACATAAATAAATAAAATAAATTTTAAAAATCGTAAGATTTTAAGCAATATAGAAAAATATCCTTTTTGTTTTCTGAGGCATAGAAACTTATTTGCATCGGTAACCGATTGCTAGTATGATTTTTCCTTATTGCTAACAAAATGCAACTCCCTTACCTTCTACTCTTACGCATTACAAGCAAAGGAAGAGTTCAACAATAAACGAGAAGCAAGTGAAGCTACATTTACGTCATGAAGCAAAACAAGGGGCCATCTCGCATTTGCTCAATGGGGCATTCAGGGAAGAACAGGACAAAAGCCTGATCGAGATGGGGGGTCATTGACCCGGAAGCTGAAGTACATTATTTGTTACAAATATTTAAATATTATGAAACAGAGGGCCGTCACGAAGTGTGGGACAGATAGAAATGCTGGCGATACAGAAAGTTGAATTTCCGAAAAACTGTCTATAACATGCGAAACGTGAGTTTTTCGGAAACGTGAGTTTCGGGAACTTTATGACATTATTTAAAACACATGTGCTCATAATACAATAGCGTGATCAAAATTTTGTCGGTAAATGCAAATATTAACGCGAAAGACAAGTTCTTTGAGGACAAAAAGAATACCCTCCCTGGCCGTGTCCTTGCGGTATTTTTAAAGTCAGCGCGTCAGTTTGCGGGATTCACTTTATTATCCTAGCTCCTTGAATTGCATACGTGATATTGTCCTCTGCAATAACTTTTGATGGCCTTTGTACGGGTTTCGGTTTTCGGCTTCTGGTTTCAAGTGTAGTCGTTGATTCTTTTGCTTGTTTCTTTTTTATTTTTTTACAGTTTTGCCACTCTCCTTGCCTCGGCAGGTTTCATCGCATTCATTTCACGGTTTTTTCTTGTTTGTTTCGCTATGTTTCCGCCTGCTCTGAAGAACACTTTTCTTGGTCTTTCGGCTGTTTTCGTTCTTCTGTAAATCCTGCTTCTTCCCTTTTGTTTCTTCGCCTAGTCCTTGAATAATTTACTTGGCATGAGAGCACGCTGCGCGTTTCCTCGTCTTTTTCATTTTCAATGCTATCAGGAGGTAGGTGTATTATTTTCCTTTTAGCCTTTGGAGGAGCGCATTACTTCGGTCATACCTTCCTTTGTAAATTTCTGTATGTTTTTGGTCAATTTCATGCGGGAGAGACACGCTCCAAGTTAGGAAACGGTTTCGTTGTAATCTTCGTACGGTGGCAGATTTACATTTTTCCATTTTTACTACTTTCTCCGCCCTGGAAGTTGTCCCCTTACAAACTCTGCTCCGCTCTTCACACGTCTCTTAGTCGGTTTGCAACTTCGCCTACAGGAGCGCGATTCTGGCGAGTGTTGCTGCAACCGCAAGGGCCAGTCACGCGGGAGTTGCATCCCTTTTCCCTCACCGCCCGCCAGGTCGCCTCGAAGCCCTTTGCTTAGCGGCGGGGCGGGCGAGTCTCCTCCCGGTCGCCGTTTGGCGTGGCGTCCTCCGACATTCCGCGGCTCCACCCCCGCTCCACGACTGGTGCAGGTGCGACATTGTCACTAGGGCGCGCTAAGTTCGGTAACCATACGCCGTCACAAGATGGCGTCACAGACCGCCACAAACCGCATAGTTGTAATCGACACTGTATAGGAGTTACAGGAACCCTGTTCTGCGTATTCCCAGTATGAGACCTGGATATCCTTGCTCGGTAGGAGCCTACTGAATAACGACATTGACGCTCTATTATTTGTGCTGGAAAACAGGAGCCAGCTCAGAGACACGCCACAGGACACCTGCGCAAGCCTGCACACCACCACCACCACCACACACCACACACTACTACTATACTACTACTACTACTACTACTACTACTACTACTACTGACTACTGGACAACACTATCTACTACACCTACTACTACTACTGACGACACGCACCGACTACCTACCACACACTACCCACCACACACTACTACTACTACTTCACCACTCACTACGACCACCACTACTACCTACTACGCATCACCACTACTACCACACTACGATCACCCTACTACTACTAACGTCCATACTACTACTACTACGATACCTACGTACTCACGTACTATTCTACCCATCACTAATGCGACCACCACCTACTACGCTACCATACTACTACGTACACTACTACTACCTACTATAGCACATACGATACACACCACCACTACTACTACGACCACTACTACTACACGACCACCACACCACCACCACCACACCACACCACCACACCACACCACACCACCACCACAACCACCACCACGCACCACGCGACCACCACCACCAGCACCACCACAACACACACACCACACCACCACCACCACACCACCACCACCACCACCACCACGACCAACCACACCACCACCACACCACACCACCACCACCACCACCACCACCACCACCGCCACCGCCACCGCCACCGCCACCGCCACCCCCGGACGCCGCCGCGCCCGCGCCGCCGCCGCGCCGCCGCCGCCGCGCCGCCGGCGGCGCCGCCGCGCCGCCGCGCCGCCGCCGCCGCCGTCCAGCCGCCGCCGCCGTCCGCCGCCGCCGCCGCCCGCTCCGTAACCACCCCCCCCCACGTCGCCGCAGACCGCCGCCGCCGCCGCGCCGCCGCGCCGCGCCGCCGCCGCGCGGGCCTCCACACACACCCCCACCACACCACCACCACCACCACCACCACCACCAACACCAACACCACCACCACACACCACCACACCACCACCACCACCACCACCACCACACCACACCACCACCACCACCACCACTACCACCACCCACGCACCAACCACCACCACCACCACCACACCACCACCACCCACCAGCCACCCGACCACGACACTACCCCACCACCAACCACGACCAACCACCACCACCACCACCACCACCACCACCACACACCACCACCAACACCACACCACCCCACCACCAGCACGCACCACTCACCACCACCACCACCACCACCACCA
>BOPP01000299.1:58392-98980 GCA_017312745.1 Gryllus bimaculatus | reverse complement strand
CCGCCAGGTCGCACTCGAAGCCCTTTGCTTAGCGGCGGGGCGGCGAGTCTCCTCCGGTGGCCGTTTGGCGTGGCGCCTCCGACATTCGCGGCCTCCACCCCCGCTCCACGACTGGTGCAGGTCGACATGTCACTAGGGCGCGCTACGTTCGGTAACATACGCCGATCACAAGATGGCGTCACAGACCGCACAGAAACCGCATAGTTGTAATTTCGACACTGTATAGGAGTTAACAGAACCCCTGTTTCTGCGCCTATTCCCAGTATGAGGACCTGGATATCCTATGCTCGAGTAGGAGCCTACTGAATAACGACATTGACGCTCTATATCTTGTGCTGGAAAAACAGGAGCCAGCTCAGCAGACACGCCACAGGCACCGCGCAAGCCTGCACACCACCACCACCCACCACCACACACACACTACTACTACTACTCTACTACTACTACTACTACTACTTACTACTACTGGACACACTACTACTACACTACTACTACTCCACCACTCTACCTACTAACTACGACACGACGACCACCACCAATGACCACCCCACACACCACTCACCCACCACTCACTACTACTACTACTACTAACTTACTACTACATACACTACTATACTACTGCGATCACCACTCACTACTACTACTACGATAACTTACTACTACTACTACGATCACCACTACTACTACTACTACGATCACCACTACGTACTACGACGACGATCACCACTACTACTTACTTACATCACCACTACTACTACTACATCACCACCACTACTACTACGCATCCACCACTACTACTACGATCACCACTACTACTACCACTACTACTACGACCACCACTACTACTACTACGACCACCACTACTACTACGACGACCACTACTACTACTACGACCACCACTACTTTTTTTTGGCGTAGTCGGCGCGAGTGCTGACCGAAACAGAAGGCCCTATCGAATCGCCCTTCTTACTGCCTCGGAAACCGCCGGTTGGCATCACGTCGGCGGCAGCGGCTGTCTAAATTATTGTTTTTTTTGTTGTACATGTCTTCTAATTTGTCAATATTCTACCCTATGTCCCCCCGCCACCGGGTATTAGGGTTTCAGGAGGACGTCGTGAGTCTCTTTCGTCTTTTTCTTTTGTTTCTAGTATAGGTAGAAAGATATGTGCTAATCTTGCTCCGTTGCTGTTGCCTTTCAGCATTTGTTGTTAATGTTCTGCTGTCGTTATCCTCCCCCAGTTGTAGTTGAGGTCGAACCTTAGTTTGTCCCATCTACAGCAGGAAAAGCTGTGTGTTCTGCTGTGTCTTTGCATGACAGTAGCGACATAGGTCATGTAACGCTTTGCCTTCTTTTAATTTCTTTGCGGCCGTTTCGGAAAGCTCGATCTCTGTCAGGGCTGGAATTTCTTTGTTGTCCGTTTCGACGTTCCATATTTCTGGTGTGCGTGGAAGAGACTGTTGATGATATCCAATTCTTCTTTCCAAAGGCCAAAATGTACTCTGGGCTCGTTTACTCGCAATGTTATTGATAGCTATTCTATAGCCGTCGCCCCACACATTTCGTTTCAACATCTGCATAGTTTGACAGGCACTTACGTTTTCTAGAGCAATTCTAGTTGCAGAGGGTCTTTTTTAAAGTTTTATAGCACTATCAGGTCTCGGGTCGCTCGGGCGAATTTGCCTATTTTCTCCTTTGATGTTTCCTCCTGCGGCAAGGGACTTCCTTCTTGCGACGACAACCACCACTACTACTACTACGGACACTACTACTACTACTAACTAAACTACACCACTACTACTACTACGCACTACTACGACCACTACTACACTACTACTACTACGACCACTACTACTACTATTACTACGACCACTACTACTAATTACTACGACCACTACTACTACTGACTACGACCACTACTACTACTACTCTACGACCACTACTACTACTACTTCGACCACTACTACACTACGACCACCACCACTACTACTACTAAGACCACACCACTACTACTACTACGACCACCACATACTACTACTACGACCACCACACTACTACTACTCGACCACCACACTACTACTACTTCGACCCACCACTACTATACTACTACTACTACTACTTCTACTTCTTACTACTACTACGACTACTACTTACTACTACTACGACCACACCACCGCCACCCGCCACCCCACCGCCACCGCCACCGCCAACCGCCACCGCCACCGCCACCGCCACACGCCACCACCCACGACCACACCACGACCACGACCACCAGCCACACGACCACCACCACCACGGACACGACCACCACGACCACCACCACCACGACCACCACCACTACGACCACCACCACTACGACCACCACCACTACGACCACCACCAACTACGACCACACCACTACTACGACCACCACCACCACCACCACCACACGACCACCACCACACACCACCACTACTACTACTACGACCACCCACCACCCACTACTACTACTACGACCACCACCACCACTGACTACTACTACGACCACCACCAACCACTACTACTACTACGACCACCACCACCCACTACTACTACTACGACCACCACCACCACTACTTACTACTACGACCAACCACCACCACTACTACTACTACGACCACCACCACCACTACTTACTACTACGACCACACCACCACTACTCTACTACGACCACCCACCACCACTACTACTCTACGACCAACCACCCAACCACTACTACTACTACTACTACTAGTTCTACGACCACCACTACTACTACGACCATCACTACTACTACTACTACTATTACAATATGGATATACTACAGCTGCTTGGCAGTATTACTATTAGCATAGTAGTACTATTACTACTAGTAGTTGTGAAATAGTACTAGTAGTAGCAGTAGTAGTACTAGCGCTACTGAATCTAATTTTTAAATAATTACTACTTTACAATTACATTTATGTGAATTCTACATTATGAAAGTTTACGTAAGGTGCTTAACCTACCGGCAGTAAGCTGCGAAATGCTATGTGAAGGAGTTAAACTGAAAATGTTTTTTAAATAATGTTTCATTTAATTGTATGTTACACTTGTAGGTTGATTTAAATTTTTTGGATGTAATATGTCTTGTTTCAAAAATATCCAAAGAGAAGTACAAAATTTTCTGACCAATCGTCTTTTACTTTCTAGGTTTTTCTGCCACTTACGTGAAAACTGAAGATTCTACATCGGAACATATGATTGGTGCAACCCCGATTGAACACGACTCTTCAAATGGTGAGTACGAAAGTGTAGTGTGGTTTTGTTTGTGTCCTTACCTATTTGCACAATATGGATATTCTAATTCCATTAAGGTGTACATATATGTGAATGTACACTTTACTGGATTCTAATAAATATTTCTGGAGGCCAACAAATCTCAGTGAAAGATATTAGTATGTACATTGTAGTACATAAAAGTTTCAAAATTTGTGTATATTGCATTTGATGATATTTTGGTTTATGTACTCTGTATCTGAAAAACCAATCTACAACACAAGCCAACAAAAAACTTGTTTTGGTGCCTGCAAATTTGAGCTGATTATAGGTATTTCAGGGCTGCTGATTCCACAAATCCTAACTGATCAGTAGCATCAGCTCTAGTTTTGAAGATAGAGTGAAAACAACGATTTTCGTCACTTTCGGAATCATTCAATTTGAATTAATATGTTTAGTCAATTTCATTATAAATAGAAAAATTTGAATTCCCGCCGCCTTTTTAGTAATGTGCACAGTTTCTTTCAAATTTATTAGCGCTGAAGTCACGTATTTAGAAATTAAACTTCGCGTTTCTTTATGGCCTGTTTCACCGGTGCTTGCTAAAGTTCCGAATATTAATCCGACAGATATTTTATCCGTTAGATAAAAGTGCCTGATCTTTATTTTACTTTTCACCAAGGTCTTTCTTGTTAAAATATTTGACTTACTCCTTCACCAGCCAAACGCGCTCTGTGCGCGCGAATTCGAATGTGTTTTGGTAATGGAATTGTCAGGCCTTTTTCGCTTCATTTGTTGTTATTTTGTGTTGCAGTATACTTCGGCGTGAGCTGTTTGCAAGTTTGGTGTTAAAGTTTGTTTTATTGCGTCGTACTTTGTGTGTGTATGAGTTTGAAAATGGAAACGGGAAAGAAGCGAGAAAGAAGAGTTAATTTTACACGTGAGGAAAAAAACTTGTATCCCTCATTGTGGAGAGGAAAAATATGATTAAATGTAAAATAAATGGTACTACCATGCGATAGGATAGGGATTGGCACTATTGAAAATATTTTCGATAGCTCAGTGGGGGATGCTCTTTGCAAAGGGAAACATCTTTAATAAAAATATGAAGCTTTGAAGAGAGATAAAGGAAATCTTATAACTGTTCAAAGTTTTTATGTTGTGTTTTTTTAAACAAAATTATAATGGAAATAATGCTCTCTAAAAATGATTGATTCTGAAATCATCACTGGAGTAAGGCAAGGAAATCCATTACAATTTTTGATATGATTATGGAGGAAATCATTGAAAATGGATTCTTTAATTTCTATTGCCTATTTCTCATAATTGATTCAATATTGAGTATTTTCTTTGATGACCAGCCCATTATATATTATCAAAATAAATTTCTAAATACTATTCAGTCCCTGAACAGAATTTTAGTGTAATTTACAATTAAATGAAGATATAAAAGTCAGAGTAAATTGACTTAAACATCTCAACAGAATAAAGTCCCTCACATCAATTAAAATTCTACTGAGAGGAGTGTGGGAAGTCCCATGAAACTAGTAATCTACTTTAAATACTACTTCACTTGAATAATAATAATAATAATAATAATAATAATAATAATAATAATAATAATAATAATAATAATAATTCAAGTATTCTTTTGCTTTTTAAAAATCATGAAAATGTTTTTTCCTCCAAATAATATATTTCTATGGTATTTTTATTTTAGAAAGAATGTCATAAATGTTTGTGAAAAGATTTGACTCTAACATGGTATTAAACCATTTTAACATGCTATTAATACCATGTTAGAATGAAATCTTTTAACAAACATTCATGACAAAGTTCTCGCTAAAATAAAAATTAAATTTGGATAATAGACCCAGAAAATATTCTAGAATAATCGCTTTAAAGTGAGGAGGATGTATAAGTATGTTCTCAAGATGGGAATTTTTTATTGTGATTGGATTTTTTATTTTGATAAAAGTGTTTATATCATTCTATTTTTTTGTAAAAATATCTGCTTAACGTGTTTTGGCAAGTTCTCTCCCGTCTACTTTTAGAGTTTCTACTTACTACTTATATATTTTTTCACTTATACTTTATTTTTTTATGAATTTCATTTCTTATTTCTATGTTTTTGAATCTTTTATTTTATTCAATATCTTAAAAAATTTGTTGACTTTTTTCAGATGGATCATGTCAATTAGGCCTATCTAACATTTTGTTGAGTGTAATTGACACATCGAATCTGTATGTTGGGAAATAAAGATTTGTTTTGAAGAAAAAAATAATTGATTCTTGAAAAAGAAAATGATACTTGTGTTTAATTAATCTTTTAAGAAACATTTCATAAAGGTACTTCACAAGACAGTCACTATGTAGTGTAGAATACCATAAAATCTGGTGTGGAAAAAAAATGGGAACGTATGTGCAATCTATTGCTGCGAGAATTCTAGAAAATAAAGCAATTTCATTAAAATCATATTGGGTGATTTCTATATTCCTTAGAAGCTTCACGAACTCACTACACTTGAGTCAGTAGATTGCTCACCTCAATGAAGACTCAAATTATGATAAAAAATGATCCTGTTGCAAAGTAACTCAGAGTGAGAAGTCGTTTCACTGGTGATACCTCAGAATTACAAACAAAACACAAAGTTAACATTTTATTATTTTGACTTAAAACGAATTGAACAGGACCATTACTTTACCAGGACATTACAGAAATATAAGTCGGTATTCACAAATCTTTTATTTTCTATTCTATCAAAGACATAGCTTTGGTAACCGTAGGCTTCCTTAGCCTAAAACGGAATTTGCAATCTTGATCGTCAAGGATCTGAAAATATTCTGGCCGACATGTCGTCTTAACCATCAAAGAATTCGTCCACTGGACGCTCTAAACAATCAAAGGATTCGTCGCCGACCATATCTATTACGTTGTCCCTCGGAAATACTGCAGATATTCCTTGAAAATCACAGCAAGTTCACAGACAAATTCTGTTATTTTGGAGTTATCTACCATATAAACATTTAACAGCCTCTCCAACCTCCAGATTATTTACCGGATACTTTAAACACTGGATAGAATTATCAGGCACTCGTAAAACACAAAATTTCAACGTATCAGTAAGATAACTTCAGGATATACTATCAGACACTTTATCAGGCACCGGTGAAACAGGCCCTCAATCTCAATAATTTATCCAATGTCTCCGTAAACCTGGCGTAAATTTTGTCATTTTGAAAAGGCGTTCCTGTCTTTTTAGCAACAAAAAAGCAACAAGCTACACTAAACAGCTTTTCGTTTTAGAGTTAATTTATTACTCCTGAAGTGAATGCGGTTACATCTAATGCACGCTAATTTCCATCTAAACTGTTATCGCATATACGTACGAAGTCACCTACAATTCGCTTATTTATTAGTTTTATTTATTTACGTCAAAAACAGTTAAAAACTGTGTGACGTGCTATTCAGAGATGTTAATTTGAAGTTACATTTATGTCCAGAAAGCAAATCAAGGGGCCATCTCAGCATTTGCTCGAGGATAAGGGAAACTGGACGAAAACCTGATCGAGATGAGGGTCATTGACCCATAAGCTGAAGTACAATACTTGTTGCAGGTTCTTTACAATTATACAATCCAAATAGTGTAAATACATTAAATGCCATTGTTAAAATTAATATTACTTTCCTTTTGGATACTCGGTATAGACTCATAATTGTATAGAAACAGTTGTGCAGCAGAAATGATTTTACTTGGAACTTAAACTTTTGTATCGAATTTAATTGTATAATGTCATCTGGCAAGGTGTTATATGTGAACTTTTTTGTAGTTAGCTGTTGATACTGTCACCTGATGAATATGATTACTACGTCGAGTGTTGTAGTATGTGTGTAGTGTGTGTTTTATTCTTCAGTGCTCCTGAAAGGGCCTAGAAGTTAAAAGATGATAAAATAGACGTATTTATCAACTATCAGGAAAGTATCACACTATCAAAATACTTTATTTGAGTCTGCCTCCGATTCGTAACGAACGAGAGAGAATCGACTCGCTTCCGTGAGGATTTGGCGAACAACACGTGCTTGCGTGCTGAATGGCGTCGTATATAAAACTTGAAACTATGAATGCGCAGTGACACTGCGTTACGTGGTATTCCCAAGATGAAGCATTCCCATTTTTTTCTCATCTTTAAAGTTGTATTTTAATGTATATTTACGGACTTTTTGGACTCGAACCATGTCGTTCGAAAGGTCGAGATGCATAGTTTTACCGGTCCGAGGAAGCATGTCTGGCCACAATTCCGCGAATAAACTCGACACAAGCGAGATTAGGGGACACCTAATTGTTTTCAAGATGTCTATACTGAGTGTATTGCTGATCAGTTTGTTATGGTGACGGTTGTTTAATTTAGCACTTGACTCTGTAAATCTCTGCGGGTAAAACTGTGTGCATGTGGACGCCGTCGGATAACTGTTAAACGCGCGAGACGCGCAAATCCAAACGGTTAAAACTTCAAACTTCAAAATATAATTTTTACTCAGCAGGCTCTTACAATAAGCGATACACAACAATAGTAACAAAAGAAAGAAAAAGGTTATTTCGAGATCCGTCTTGTAGAACTAACTCGAGAAGTGATACAGGTCGCTACTTTCTATATAGCGCAATATGAATGCATGGCGAAATCCGTCAGCGCTTTCTGATTGGCTAATTCAAACTCCTTACTCTAAGAATGTAATTCTTTCTACTCAATCAACCAATCAGAAGTCGTTGGCGAATTCTTTTCATGTATTCTCTAACATTGAAAATGTCCCCATTTGACATTCAAACTTGATTTATAAATCAAAGGTTGAGGGGGCGGCTTTAGTCCCGTTAAAATCATTTTTTTAAAAAAAATATGATTTATGCTGTTATAGTTTTTAGAGAACCTAAATTTGTTTTAGAAAATATCAAGAAAATTTTGAGCATTTGAAAATTTGTCGCCCTTGAAAATTTGCCGCCTCGTAGTGCGTAAATCTACCTCTGATTACTATTGTAATCCTGACTTATTCACTTGCTGTTTACAGCTAGAAATGACTAGCTTTTGGCGTGGACGTTTTAGTATCTTTCTTAGAAGGCTCCAGCTATTTAACTATAGCGAAATACGATTTAAGTGGTAATTAGTGCACTGGCATGCGCCGGAAACTGCATGGCTTACAATAGTAATCCGCACAACCACTCGCGGGTCAGTGTGACCCAAGCGGACATCCTGAATATCGCTGCAATCGATGCTCTGATTGTTGAAGTAAAGGACATCAGTGGAGAAAAGCTGTCAAGAAGGGGAATTGTGAAGGATCGCGTTTTGACCTTTATAAAACCAGAAATGGAAAAGAGAGCCATTCTGTGCCGAAAGCAATAAGAACACGCAAGTGACTTCTACTGAGAATACGAGAAGGGACCGAGGGGTCAGTGGAGTCACCAAAGGGACGTTGAAATCTCTGTGGGCGTCAACGAAACAATTGTCCTCGACGGTACTGCGCTAATTGTGTGCAGTAGGTGTGCTCTGAACACATTAAGAAAAATCTGTGAGGGATTTTCATTTGAAATTGACATTGAAACACATTCTGAATAGAGACTCTAGATGTTTAAACTGTTTTTTCAAACTGCTTTATTTAGTAATCGGAATTCAAAGTATATCAACTGAACGAATCATATAGAATACAAGACTTTAAAAACAAGCATCTATTCGCAACTACTTTAGTATATTTGTTTAAAGGAATAATTAATGCCTTTTGTGTAACATTTCGTGATATATTACAAATTCATAGAATTTGCTATCATTGTCTATATTTGAACTAAAAGACCATTTCTTTGTAAAATATTGTTCATGAAAAGTTTTTTTTTCAAAACATTGCTTACAGTTTCAAGCCACGCCACCACTCGCGTTGTAATTTTAAGCGGGACCACTGAAGGGTTAATCCGTTTCGAATCCTGTAATTTGGCTTCTGGGTTCTCTGACGAAGGAATAGAATCCTAACACTGACTTCTTGCACAGTGACACTGTGTTCGACTCGAAAAGAGCACGCAGAGGAGGAGTAGGAATTCGTGTTGAATGTGAATGTTCTGTGTGCGCAGATGCAGCGTGGGTGCAAGGACAGCGGCAGCGCCAGCGCGGGGAGAACGCACTTCGCCAGCGCTTCTTCAAGGAGCAACCACTCGGCCCGGACCCCGGCCCCGCCCCCTTGCCCGGCCCGGCGCCCGCGCCAGGCCCGCGCCCCGGCAGCGGCCTCGCCCCAGCGCGCCCACGGTAAGCCTGCACATTTCTCTGCTGCGCAGGGGGGATCCACGAGCGGCCCACGGGCCACCCATTAACTCGTTATTTCATAACAAAAAATTGAGGCTGTCTGAACTGCAAGTGGGCCCCGTGATATTCTTCCTGGATCCACCACTGCGTAGATTTACTTCTCCGGGAAGAGTTTGGCGGATACGACGCCGTCATTTCCGACCAAAGTTTCGACTATTTTTGGTTAATCAATATTGGTCAACCATTACAGTTATGTAATCCGTAATTATTCCGTTCTTGTCAATAGGGACGAATTTTAAACATTGTTGAGAATTATATTCATTTCACTACTGGTATAATTTACACACAAAACAACGCCTGGATTGGTACTTGCAATGAAAATTAATTCAATCAATAATGACCCAAACCCAAGAACCTTATATAATTTCATTGGGCCGAGAAACCCGTTCTAGCGATAATAACATGTACTTAAGGTTTTATTGCAATGCGTTAAAATAACGCATCGGATTCAGAAAGCTCGTATCTTGTCAAAACGCAAGGATATTTCAGTGGGAATTCTTAGGCAGTGCCGCCAATGCACGCGTGTCACTTTCGCTGTGCATTTGCCAACTCTTCCTGGAGAACCACTGCTTGGCGCTCTGAGTGTTATCCAGGCCATCAAACCTCCGGAATGGACTTCTCACAGGCAACGCAAACAGCAGCACGTGGGTCCGGAGATGCATAGTTGCGGGGTTGCCAGAGTACGCTATTCGTTCGTATCTTGCCTAAGGGGACCCGTGGTCTGTTGGTCACCGTTCATGTGTGTTGTATTCAACATTGACTTTGTGTTGTGTTCGTCTGCTGGTAGTGTGTGCGCGTGGTCGCTTCTCAAACGGAACAACTCTTTAAAGAAGGATTTTTGTTTATCATTCGACGTATATCGACACTCAAGGAGATGAAGGTATTCTGCCAGGATGAGATTGCTCTGTTCTTTACCTATCTTGTACGTGAACATCGCTTGACCTGACGGCTGAGCATCCCGTGAGTCCACATCTGGAATTGATAGCGAATTCAGTGCTAGTAACAGTGCATTATTGTTGGGAGGGTAGGATTTTCCTAACATTTGGAAAGTTTCACGAATAACTGAAATTAATGAGCTCACCTTCAAAGTGATATATCTCTTGAAACAATATTTCAGACGTCTTGTATGTCAAAATAGGCTTCATCTGTTTTCGAATACCATAGAACATAGGAGAAACGCAATTTTTGAACACAGTAATAGGCATTATGACGAAGCTTTTAAAAAAAAATTATCGATAAGGGAGGAAATAAACGGAAATACAGGTACGTTACATTGGAAATAAGCTCTTTGCACCTTAAGGCGTACAGTACAGACCTCTCCACAACTATGCGCCTCTGATCCCATACTGCAATGATCATTTGACGGAAAACGTCCTACAGTGTGGTTTTATTATGGGGGTAGGCGGTTGTGGTTAAGCCCTAATGCATACCAAACACTTCTTATCAACTTAAAATCTGTAACACATTGCTCTAGAGTGCGTCAAGTCGCAAGCCAGCATGTTATTGGTGGGATTTTACTATGTCGTCTCAGAAAACGCCACTTATTTTCCTGTGGTTAGAGGAAAGAAGCCATTACTCAATGACACTCGTGTCTGCAAGATGGCGCCGTCGCGTAGCACCGAATCAGCTAAATTTTGCGTTACGTACGACATACGCGGAAGCAGTGCGTTTGTCAAGCAGGAGTAGTCGCATTTAACAGCGCTCACTCTGCCACTGGAATCCGTAGAACTGAGACCGGAGCTCATTAGGGATTATAAGTGTATGATTTATTACAGTAAGTTGACGGAGGCTTTGGTACTAAGGTCAAGCCACGAGGAGTGAAGGGCAGCTACACCACAGATTGGCAACACCTCTGCTGGTAGTAGCCAAGAAATTGCCCTCTTACAAACAAGCTGTTCTCAAGCGTATTGTAAACGTGAAAGTTGTATTCTCATCTTTTTCAGAGTTAGGAGTATTGAGAGATGAATTACTAACTGATAAGAGAGTAATTTTAGACATTGAAGAAACATTTTTAATCAATCACATTCGAAATTTTTCTCTGCATTCGTAAACACTGCCTGTAGATAGCTTTATTACATGATGTATTACAATTATTAGTAGTGTTTTGACACATTTCTGAGCACTACTGAAGAAAAAAAACTTGATGGGAGCTACCTTAATTAGTTCAAGCTTTAAATGCTTGAGTCATCAAAAGTGAATGTACTAGCTACCGTGATGTCGGAAGTGTCAACAAGATCAGTAAGGCTAATTTCTTAGATAGAAATTTAACAAATTTAGCTTTCAAAGCTTCACTTTTATCATATCTGTATGCTGAGAGAAGAAAAGTATATAAATGAATGCATTACATATTAATAAACTAGTTAATAATGACCTACCTGATTAAAACATTATTTTCAGTCATATTGAAGGAAATATTAAATGAGATATCAATTATCGTTTCATTTTCCAGATGAAAAGTGTTAGGACTGGCAATAAAAATTAGTTTTAGCAACTGATACATATTAGAGTAGTTTGTAAATGCTATCCACTCAAGTGAAGTCAAAGTGTTACTTGGCCGACATCTCACTTTCGCTTCTATTCCCTTGGGCAGCATTGCCAATCAAGGCAGAGTCCCGAACGTCCTTTCCCCCGCCCTTTGATGACATCAGACCGTGGTGGTCGCCGCAAGGAGCTCGGGCACTGGAGCTCTAACGAGAGGCAGGATCAACGCAGGTCAGTCTCAGGATGAACCATTTGAGGGAGAGAGTGACAATGGAGTTGGTTCAGGGCCGCTTAAATGCAAGAATTCGGCCCAAAGTGCCCGCGTGCCACTGGCCAGTCACCACACTAGAGCCGATCGCGCCCAAGCACAGCTCTCCCATGGGACTGAGTCGCCAAGCAGCGGGGCCGCATCGGTTGACCGCAGGTAAGCGCTCGGCTATGCCTGCTCAGCGTGCACCAGCAGCAGCCAGGGTGCTCAACGGCCCGACAGATGCGGCGCTGGGGGTTGCAACAGCCTCTTTATCAACGACTTGTACCATAGTTGTTACGTCCGCAGTGCTCTATCCTAGGGTTTGTCGCATTCCTGTCCTGATGGTCTGACAAGAAATACGGGTGTTTTAATAGATGCTCTTTTATCGAGTGGGTAGAGATGAAGTTGCGAGAAACTAGAGAAAGGGACCGTGGGAGGCGGGAGAGTCTTATTTCATCGAGCTTGGAAAGATGGTCATTATTCTTCCTCTGTTGCAGTGAGGTGATCGTGAATGTGATGTTTAATTATTAAAAATACTGGACGACCTGATTTTGTCTCACGAGTACTAGGAGATGAACTTAATTCAGTTTTTAACTGGCCACGTACAGTTTATTTCAATTTTTCAAAATATTTGTAAACGATTTTCGTCTGTTTGCCCATTGTTAAGTATATTCTCCTAGTGCATTGCGGATACAATGGAACCAGATGCAGGATTCCGAGTCTTTTATTGGGGGAATGCAAAGGGTCCTCCACATAAGATGGTAACAAGTTCCACTAAACAAAATATCATGAGTCGTGATACTGTAGTTCGAACATAAACGTAATATTTTTGAAAGATTTCTTAGCCCCCGTCTCACCACTCACACCTCTCTACAGCCAGAAAAGTGATTTTTAATTTAATTTTTTTTAACTTAACACTGTTTTGATAACACTAGAAACAAGAAAAATGAAAAATAACAAAATAATGTATACTATCAGAAAAAAAAATTTGAAATTTTCTCAGCGCCAAATTCAATTGCTTTTTTGAAAAAAAATATTTTTTGACTATTTTAGAACCCTGAACAGGCTTGAAAAATCCCAAAACTTTTTCTTAAAACACAAAATGTGTTTTTTTTCTTTGCTGATCTGTATTTAAAAAATTGAAACAATTTTTACCATTTAAAATCACTGTACACTTCGAAAATGGCTGCAACAGTTCTGTTTATTTGAGTGTGTATTATACATTTGTATTGAAAATTATTCTCTTGTACAAAAATCAATGAAATTTTTTTTATAATGGTACCGACATATTGATTAAAACAACAGATTCGCTCCTATAATGACTGAAAAGTTAAATTAGTCTAATAACATGTAACAGGTTCGCTTTTTTCTTAGTGTCCATTTTGCTGTAAGCAAGTATCATTCATTAGTTACAATATATCTTACATTATAATAGAAAAACATACTTAAAAATATAATATAATAATGAGTTTTACTCAACGTCATTCGTATATTTTCACTTTCTCACGTTTTCAAAAATTGTAAACGCGTAATTTTTGGTGTCTAACACAGTGTGTGTTCACGCTAGAAATGGCGGATCACAGAAAAGTTGGTCACTCGGTGACTTTTTTGAATATGTACGTTTCGCAGCGTTGACAAAGTTCTTACTTTGAAGATCCGTTATTAAAAATCGAAATACAGGAGGGGGGGGGGCAATGAGCATCAGTCACCAATTTGCATCACAATATTAGCGGGAATTTGAAATGCAGCCAGATACCAAAATTATCACGTCGGTACAAGACTTTGAAACAGAGTTATGAAGCTTTTTTTTTAATTATTTAATCTTGTATACCTTTATCGAGTTTTGGGTTGATTACGTTGAAAATGGTCACTTTGTACCACTTTCTAAATGTTTCTCAACACTTCTCGCTCTCAATACAACATGGCGGCCAGTGTCTGGTCTGGGTTTTCAAATGAAGTGCCCGTGTTGTGGTCACGTTGTTCTTGACGCAAAACTAGCAAAAAGTGGTGCACTGGAGGAACTTTCCCATGTATTTCCACCATACATGGACAACGGCCTACATTTTTCGGTTTGCCGACTATGCTTCCATAGATTACAAGTAATGATTTTTATAGCATCTCGGCCCCACAAAACGTTGTTTCGATAGAAGCACCTATTTTTCGGCGTTCGAAATATTAAAAACGCTAGAAAATTTGTAATGGAAAGAATCTATTTAATTATAGTATACGTATGTTCCTTGCAACTCTAAACAATGAGAAATTACACTAAAATATGCTTTCAGACTATTACATTCAATTTAGGGTATGGCAGGTATGGATGGTGCGAATAGTTAGAATATAATACAGCTCCCATTTTGTACGCTATATTGATAATATTCACAAAAATGCCCAAAAATATTACCCGTAAGCTGTTCTTCGGCGTTATTCTCTAATACGATAATTTTTACAAAAATTATGTCCCATTACCTACATTTGATTCTTGCCCGGATTTGCTTTCGACTTTCACTTTTTTGTCACCTATTTTTTGAACAGAAACTCCACAAATTCAGTCTAATTTGTAATAATTTTTACTTCTGCAATTTCTCTATTATTCCTTTTGTATGCGAATTTATATAAAAATTAAAAGATGACTTTTTGTTTCTTTACGTGAATAAGTGTTAAGTTTAACAATACGTTTTGTTAGTCACATTCATTTTAAAATCGGTATTTGCACGCTTAAGAACTTAACAGTGAAAAGTCGAACGTAATAAGTTAAATGTGCTTTCATTTTGTAGCATTACTCACAGTTTAGTTTTCTCAGTATGTTCTTCGAATTTAAAAAGTTTGCCACAACAAATCACATTTGTGGAAATTTCTTAGAATCTTCTGGCCGAATCGGAAAACAAATAATCAGTTCCCCACCAGGAGACCGAGTCGCGTCCAATGACATCTATTTTTAGTGCGTGGTAATTTCGATTAGTGGGTGGGAAGTGGTATAGCCGTGGGTGACGGATCCACACATGAGCCTCGCAGTTAATAAAATACTTTGTAGGGAGCAGTTGAATGGAGACCTCGACGCTGTATACTGTTTTAAAAGTACTTTCATGTGTTGAAAATGTATGTCATCCATAGCTTTGTTTTAGTAAGTTCTTGTAGTCTCTAGCAAAGGACATACCAATGAATCGTAGTCTAATGTGTACTCATGTTCAAAAATTTCCAACTCCCAATGGCCTTGTATGTTACTTCCATAGGGGAAATGAACTGGTAATATGATAATTTCAAAATTATAAACGCCGTAAAAATACTTGCAGGTATGAATGGTTAGGATCTAGCAGCTACATTTTTATCGTATTTTGCTAATATGCACAAGAATGCACATGAAACATCTTATGTAAGCTGTTCTTCAGCGTTGTTCTCTAATAAGATCATTCTCAATTTGTTCCGAAAATTGTGTTGCAAACTCTTCTACAACTACATTTCATTCTTCCCCGAATTTTCTTAATACTTCCATATATTTGTCCCCAATTTTTTTGAAGAGATTGAAACTCCACAAAGTCAGTCTAATTGTGTTCACTTCTACTTCTGCAATTATTCTAATTGTCGTTTTGTAGGAGAATCTATATAAACATTAAAAGGCGACTGTTTTTTATGTTGATGTAAATAAATTGTTAGTTTCGATTTAATAAGAATATGATGTTACTCACATTCATGAAAATCGGTATTTGCACACTCAAGAATGTAAATGTAAGAAGTCAAACGTAAGAACGAAAAATGTGTTTCTGTAGCATTACTCACAGTTTGGTTTTCTTTGTATTTACCTGAAGTTCCAAGTTCAATAAGTTTCAAGGCAATACTCTTCGTGCGTATTTGAAAAGGCGTGTTTTAAATACGCTAATACGGATGCTCAATAAATTAATTCTACCACGCGGCGAATCACTTGTATTCAACATAACCTAATACCTGATCTATGATCTATTTGGGTGGCATTGGTTTAATTCCGGGCTTACTCACTAAGACGGCAGCCCTAAAACACGCAACATCACGTTTTTGTAAATGTCTTAGAATTATATATAGAAATATATGGCCGGATTCGAAAACAAATTATCAATTGCCCCACAGGAGACCGAGACGCGTCGAATGACACGTCAGCTGTCTCGATTGGTACACGGGAAGTTGTCTAACCGTGAGTGACGGATTCGCACACACTCAATTATGCACTATCCGAGTTACTTAAATACTGTGTAGAGATTAATGTTTCTCTCAAAATAAAGAAAAATAAATGTTTACAATCTAAAGTTAAGATCCACGAAATTAAGATATCTCTCTCTCTCTTTCTCTAACTCTCTCCTGTTTCCTCTCTCTCTCTCTCTCTCTCCTCACTCACACACACACGCACGCGCGCGCGCGCACACACACACACACACACAACCCTGTGTGGTTGCCGGGGATTTTTGTAGAATAGCGCCACGGGACCTCCGCCTGTCGTAAAAGGCGACTAAAAGGAGCAGCTGTCCGCTGTCCTTTCCTCTAATATCCTTACTTTCACGCTAGTTTTCTCCTCAATCCGCAAATCAATAAGTTAGGTAGACTAGTAGCTTTATGGATCTGCTCCTTGACCTACGAAACCCTCTTCTACCTTCCTTCCAATACATCTCTGCTGGCGTAGCATCTTAAAACTAAGGGAAGGTCACCCGTAAAGATGGAAGAGGCGCGTGATGATATGAGTGAAGTCCCTCAAATTATCCCAAGCGAGTCGAGGCGTTGACGCCGAATCGCCACCGATTTATCGGGAGCCCCGATAGTCGGTCGGCTCCATGGATTTTGGGGGGAGCAAGCTCAAGTGTGTCTGAAGAGAATAGAGGTGAAATTTCTAGAGTTGGGGAAAAGATCGGGATCTCCTGCATTTGTCCTGAAGGAATAATGTCCGGTGAGATAAAGCCGTATGGTCAGTTCACCCCGATCTGACTTGATGAGATGGTGGACGTGGAGGAGTCACTATTTAATTAGCTGAAAACATTTGAGCGGAAGACGCAGACTTCACTCAGAATGGTTGTCGATGCTGAATACTAGTTTGAAGGGCCTCGCCGAGGTCCAGCTACGGAAAATGTAATTGGAGCGAAGATGTTGAGGCATGGAACGGATCTGGCGTGACGTCGGTGTTGGCCGGAATTCTGATGATCGTAGGTAGGTCTGGCGGCGGAGGTGCGAAAACCGCCAGTTAATGATTTGACTTTCCTGAGGACGTGGAGGCGGAGACGCAAGGTTTCACCACAGACTTCTGATATTGGCCCAGAATCTGATGATTGTGTGGCCCTGACAGCGGCGGGGCGGAGTGCGGTCCACAGTAGGCGTGGAGAAACTCGTCGAGAAGAGAGAACAGCTGAAATCACGGGAGTGCAGAGAAGAAAGCTATAGAAGTGGTGCAGGGAAGGAACATCAACATGCTAAGTTCCTCAGCACTGCACAAAACGTTCTGGATGAGACAACCAACCAAATCATGAGATGGTATTGCATGTCGTATTGTGAAGAGACGGGCCGCACGAACGCGCACTCTTATCCCCGAAATCGTTATTGTTAAAGCAAGAATGACGGAGCGACCTTCCATTGCGATATTCTAAGGAGATCAAGGGGCGACCATCTTCTAAAGATTTGCTGGTGAGAATGTCGCAAAGGTGAGGAGGAAGCAGCCGGATTTACCTTCTGCTGGAAGTTTGCGGAATCGCACAGCCTCCAGATATCGAAGCAATATCCAGAAACCTGGCGAGATAGCAAGAGTACGAGGCGAGACGAACGACTCGCGAGATTCCGGACCTTGACGAGCTGACAACGGCGGCTTGAAGTCTGTGAAGCTGCTAAGCAGGAACTTGAAATCACGTTTGAGCTGCAAGTGTATATTGTACGAGGCTTACAGAGGACACAACTGGCAGTGGTCCGTCTTACCGGAAGAATAGCCAGGAGGCATGAGGACGGCCGTGTCCGCATTGGTGGGGTAACGTGCCGCGTTAGAAGTAATTTTGCGGAAGTGTTATCGTTGTTGGCGTGGCTCTGCGCGAGCGACTGCCATGGGCGGACAGGTCAAATCTGTACCGATCGGAGAAAGACGGCCACTTACGTCAGGCTTGGCAAAAGCGCTTCAGGCGAGGTGTGGCTCTGCAAAGATAGGAGGAACACCCGGAAGGAGTTTTTACGGTCCCGTCGCCTACCAGAGTACAATGAGCAAGTATAACTGAAATGGAGTTCTCCAGCTAAATTTAAATATTGCAGCGGCCCAAGACTTTCACCCAGAGGTGCGCGAGATGAATATAGATTTGCAATACTCTGCGAGCAGTACAGAAATATGTCGGCTCTTCATCCTGGTTTCGGATGCGACTAACCGAGCTGCAGTATGACTGTTGGTAATAGTCAGTCAGGATGTTATGCATCCCAAGGATGAGCTTCACTTGGATCGAAGTGTTGTATATATTTTATAGTGTTTAGCTCGAACCAGTGCATCGCTTGAGGAGTTCGAGAATTACCGATCGCTTAATAGATGGAAGGAGAACGAGGCTCTTATTATTGCTGGGGACTTCCAATGATGGCAAGCAGTGGCGCAGCAGAGTAAGAACCGACGCGGGTGGCTTCCTGGAACGCTTGACAGTTTGGGTGTGCTCTGCAAAACGGGAGCAGTCCGATCTTTCTAATGATATGGTCGCAGCTCGGTCGTTGACCTAACTTTCTCTGTATAAAAGCCTGCTAGACTTATTGCTTCATGGAGGTTAGTGCACATACACAAGTGGACGCACCAAAGCTAATTGGTATGAAGTGAAAGAGCAGTGCATGTTGAGCTCCCAAGGGTATAAGGAAACTTTTGGGAACCACAGGACGTCGATCGTGAATTCCTTCATTGCCTATGGCGGGCACCTGAAGATATGTTTGGCCATGACTCTGAATATATTGTAAAAACCGTAAGGAACGGGTATTTTACGCTTGTGAGCGTCAATGTCAAAAAGGTCCAAGTTGAGAACGCCGCTCCAGTTACTGTGACTGACAAGATCGCGGATTCGCAGGGAATGCCACCGACACGTAGAATTGGCACCAGCGCCGCTGGGAGCCGCCCCAAACTATAGATTTCTCAAGAGAACATTTGACGCCACGAAGAAGCTTTCACAAAAGCCATTTAAGATAGTAAGTGTCGTTGCTGAGGAGAGAGGCTTAGGGTGAGGAGGTGGATGCTGACCCTGGACGCCCGTATAAGCTGGTAATCGCAGACTCAAGGGTATGTTCTAGCTGACACCCACTTGCCCGGTTTTCTTGGGAAAGTTTGTAGCTTGTTCCTCCGCCAGGTATAGATATGTATCAACCGAAGGAATCGCTGGAAGATCTAATCGGAGGTTCCGGAGTCACGTGGATTAACTTTCAGAGCTTGCGCAAGTCCAATTGCAAGCCCGGATTAGATGGGGTCCCAAATGTAGCAATAGACCGCTATTAGACTCGGCCCGATTATTCTTGAGCTATTATGCATGCATAGAGCGTGGATTTCCCCCTGATGGAACCGTCAGGCAAACAGTTAGTCCTTACCGATGGCATAAAGAACCTACAATGATCCGTGCCCCTATCGGCCAATATGCATACTAAACACAGCAGGCAAAGTGTTGGAGCGGATTTCTGCAATGTATGATCATTTACGAGGGCCTCAGATTGTCGATAATAGTACGTTTGAAAAAGGCGAGCATCACGGTAGATGCAATTAAGGTAGTCACACATCGCCACTAGGAGCAAGGCCACTTGGAAGGCAAACGATGGAAAGCGTCCTATGAATTATATTGTGCTATAGTGACCCTAGACGTGAAAAAACGCCTTTAACAACTGCAAGGTGGATTCTCCTTCTTTCTGCGCTACAACTCTTGGAGTTCCAGGTACATCTGCGACTGGTAAAGTTACTTTAAAGGAGAAATCCTCCTATATGAAACTGGGCTGGAGCTACAATCTTAATACGTCACAGGCGGTTTCCCAAAAGGGTGTACTTGGTCCGATGTTTGGAACATTGATTGTATGACGCCGTGTTGAAGTCGAGGTGGCGGAAGGCGCAAGAAGATTGGTTCGCTGACGATGTTGCAATTGTAACTAGTCGGCAAATACACCGAGAAGTCAAGCAGTTGCAACGGCTGTGGGGAACCGACGGTGGCTTACTCGGTAGGCGTACAGATGCCGCCATTAAAACAAGGCTGTGCTGGGAGGCAGAAAAGTGAGAGGAGAGCATTATCTTAATGTGAGCTTTTGTGCCCAAAAAATATCCTCGCAGCTGTCACTGGAGGTATGTTGGAGTGATATTGGACGGTGACTGGTCTTGACGAGCACTCTGCCGCATGTCTCCGAGAAACGTCTCGGTGGCACCGCATTGCGCACGCATTTAATGCCTTAATGAGGGGTCCTGGGCAAAGGAAGCCGGAGGCTGCTGATAGCGTAGTAAAATTCATTTTTCCTACGCAGCCCCTATTGGCT
Source organism: Gryllus bimaculatus (assembly GCA_017312745.1). Lineage (NCBI taxonomy): Eukaryota > Metazoa > Arthropoda > Insecta > Orthoptera > Gryllidae > Gryllus > Gryllus bimaculatus. The sequence continues at coordinate 78,197 of BOPP01000299.1, read as the reverse complement.
ATGCCATGGATTCCATCATACCCCTGGGGCAAGTCGGTGCATAGCAAAGGTTCGCCTTGCGGGTTGCTCGAGCGTTTCGCACCGTATCTAATGATGTCGGTGTGTGTTAGCAGATATGCTTCTATCGACTATTGGCAGAGAGAGCTGAACTCTAATTGCGCAAGCGGAGGCGGGTTCAAAACTGAATACATACGAAAGAGAGAGGGGGAATGGACAAATGCAACATGGCACCCGATCGGGAGCATCATCAACGGGCGATGGAAGCATTTCGCGGTCATTCCCGCTCATAGTGGATCCAAAGGGAACATGAGAATTAATTTTTAATCTAACTCAATGTGACAGGCAGGATGTTATGAGAGTATCACTCATCGATTCCGTGTGACCGATAGGCTCCTCACGCCAAGGGTGTTTCCCGGTGATTGAAGATGTAGAACACTGTTCTTTCATTGTCCACCGCTTTCGCAGTGGAAGGAAAACTTCACAGACTCCTCCAAGAGGAAGTCCCTGAGACCATACGTCACTAGGATGCTACAACAGATGTATTGGAGCTGCGTACCACTACTGCCGCAAAGGTCGTGAAGACGTGTCGTTGCATCCGAGAGGCAGATATCTAAGAAGATCTCCCGTAAAGTAGATTCTGCAAGTGAATCGTGAAATGCCCATCTTCCTTTCCGATGCAATGCTGACGCGGTATTCCGCGGAAGGAATAGAGGGAAAGGAGGGGTTTTTTTGGGTAGGCATAGCTTCTATGAATCCCACACGCTGCGGTTGCGGCCGCCGCAGTGTCTTTTAGAAGAATTTCCTGCCCACTAAACACACACAACATATAATGTGAATCAAATTATTACAAAATCATTTATTTTTCATTGTAGTTGTTTGATATTACGATGTTTTTGTTGATTACCTTGCGCTTAAGACAAAAAACTGATGGTTTTCCAACACGCGAACAGCAACATACAATTGCCCATGTGAGAAACATGGGTTCCAGAAATACACAACACTTAATGGATTAGCCCTTGGGACTTGTTTATGGGCATAGCAAAGCACCGAATGGAACTAGTGTCGTTTAAAGTTCAAAACGCCACATCAGTCGAATCATTGGATGCCGTCCGTATGAGAACGTCTTCTCCTTTATACTTTCTTTTCAGTATATGCGTATACGTTTTTAGTAATTTTTATTCGCTACCGTGTCGTTGCATAAAACTGGTTGGTTTGATATTTCGCAACATATAACTACCGATCCAACCTTTAATTGTAAGACTGGGGGTGGCAATCCTGAAAATCCAGCGAGTTTAAAATCTGGTGATAGTTTCACTACACATCTGGTTAGTAGCCAAATCACTGATTTATATATCCTCGATTGCTGTAATTTTTTGATTTTTAATTTAATTCATTCATCTATGTTTCTTGCACAATCATGGTCTTGCTCAACCAATATGGGTCTTATTTTGAAGAACATCTGGAACACCTTTGAATAGTTCATCTTTGATCGAGTTAACTGACAAAAACTTTGAAATGCAGCCAGTCACTATGTCTATAGGAAATTTGCTTACGCAATGTCAATGTAGTTTGTTTAGAAATATTTTCCAGATGTAAGTTTGCACTCGACACGCATATCAGCTTAAATGAAATACCCTTTGACATGTTTTCCACAAATTGAAGCTTTCAGCATGCATTGAAAGTTCATTCAGCTGTGTTGATCGTGGAATACTGCAATGTTTGACGAAAATCTCTGCTAATAAATATTGCACCAGCAAATAATTTAAGTTATGATTGCTCCGTAGTTTTTAAAGGTTCTGTCTAAGCCTCTAAAAGATTTTTATGTTGCCATCTGCATTCATCCAAAAATAATTTTACATTGCTGCAAGACTTTGCCATGGAGATTCTTGACAAGTTTGCAGTCGGAGTTTCATTGATTTTTGCTATATTTAATGGCAATTTTAATGCTGAATGTGCTGTTCGACCACCTTCCAAGCCAAAGTTGCTCGTTCCTGACGAAGCGAGTGCCAAGTGCAATTTTATTTTGTGACGAATCGTGCTAATATTAATGAAATAAAAAGTATTTCTTGTACACCGGTGCATCTAAAAAGAATGCTCTCAGCGTTTCATTCATTTTTACTTTGATAAGAGTATCAAATATCATACTTCTGTTGTTCATTCACAGTGGAGGATTTGTTTATATTAAATTCTTTCAAGTGTTGATATCATTACAGTTTTTCTCTCGATTCAAGCTCTAGTTCAAAGCATTCATGCATTGGACGATTGGCGCGGCAGGCCTAATTGAATTAATAGTTGTTTGAATCACAAGCAGATGTCATCATTGAAATAATGCTTCGTTGTAATATTTCTCACTGATTGGTATATTGGATTTCCATTTTTTTGTTGTTTCGTATTTATACAAAATATCCAACATCTAGTCTTTACTTGATCACAAATCAATTGGGTTTGATAGGAAGGCATGTAGATTATGATTATAGAAAACAATGTTGTATTTATGAGTGTTTTGATGATATTAAAGCATCAGGTGAGTTTTGATCCCAATGAGGCGTATTTCTAGCATTGCAAACAGTTCGCAGACTTTCTTGTAAGATCCAAAATTTACGGCATCAACAGTTCGTAAATTTGGGATAATGTGGCACGTAACATGACTAATAGCAGTCGTAAATAAAAAATTCTCCATTGATTGGATGTATAATAAATCGACCAATTGCACTGTGGAATACACATCTGTATCTGGACTTGTTTCCTTGTTTCGTCTGTATAATATCCTTGAGGATTATTCAAGTTTATAATAAATTTTGCATTTCAGAATATAGCATGTTAGTGCAAGGTCATCGTTTTTGGCATGTCTCAAAAAACTGTTAATGTAATAGATGTTGGCGTGAGGGCAGCCTCTTTGTACTGCGTTCTGTGCTGTAAAATACACTAACTTTGTCCAATTTTCTAATGCACAGCTAAGTGAACAACGAAGAAGGGTGTTTCTCATGAGTAGGCAAAAAAACTATTCGCCATACTGCTTCATTCACTCTAACCATAGCGCCCATTTGGTATTGGGTAACTCATCATTGAATTCTCTTGCACAATTCGCAATCACAAGCATATCACTCCCTTTGGTTACATATTTGACAATGTATATAATAATTTCACTGAAATGCAAAGACTCAACGTTGATGTGTGCTTTGAAGTTTTGATAAGATGAGTGAGTTGGACAAATCCAACGATTATCTTTTCAATAATACTTTTTTATTTAATTTGGCAATTATGATCTTCCCATTGTCTGTGCGATCGTCGACATACAGTGATACGTCATTACACAGTAATTTTTTCGATATTAATGTCGTGGAAATCGTTTGAACATTACATCATCATAACATGGTGAATTTGATTAAGAGTTCAAGGACATGTATATTTTTTGAATAACTACCTACATGCAATCAGGATTACTTTACATCAGGATTTCAGCGATAATCCACATGCATCAACTTCATTGGCTTATCTTTTCATCCAACCAAATCAAAATGTGTGCAATGTTGGCAATCCTGTTTTGCACTCCACAAATACATCCAGCAGCGTGTCTCCACCAAAACACATAATGATTTACGATGAAATCCATTAAAGAGTTCAATTTTTATAAATGCTTTGTGTGCTTAAATTGTGTACTTCATAGTTTCATATTTATTTTAACTAGTCGTTAGTTACAAAATGCCTAGATTTTGTTTAAATCATCCAAACAATTTTAGTTATGAAGTATGTGATGTAATCACATATTCTTCTAAATTTAGTTTAGAAGCCGTACTCCTTCATAGTGGTAATAAATTCCCATCATTACTTGTGGCATCCTGTACTACGGAGAATTGAAAGTAACATAAGAAAACTTTAAATTATATTCGAAAAGCTTCAGTATGCATTCTATGAATGGAATATTTGTTGTCTTGGTTGCAACGTGGTCTGTAACTTGGTTAAACAAATAAGTGATTTTACTGTTGTTTTAGTGTGAATAGGATAATAGGGACTGGAAAAATCATTACATTTAAAAATAATTGCCTAAATGTGAATCATCCATTCCTGAACAGAAAATTTGGAACCTGACACATTATGTAATCTTTAGAAAGTATTACTACCTCCGTTACATATAAAATTAGGATTACTGAAGAAATTCGACAAAGCCTTTGAGAATACTCCTAGTTGTATGTTCTTAAAACAGAAGTTTCCTAAAATTATTGAATCAGAAATGAAATAAGGGATATTTGGATTTACGAATGCGATTATAGTGCATGATAAAACGTTCGAGGAACTACTGTATCCACTGGAGAAAGTATCTTGGCAAGCATTCAAAAACGTTGCGAAAGGCGGAAAATAACCGATATAGATGGTGAGGGACTCATTACTGACTGGGCAGAAGCCCTTTATATGTTGACAGTAAGAGAGTTTCTTTAAACACACGTCATCTGTAAAGCATAAGTGTTCCATTGCGAAATGTCTAGTCAATACCAACCTTAATAGCCTTCTTTTGGCAGCAATTGTACTTCTTCGTTCACCGTCAGTATTTTGTATGAAAAGAGGCATTCGCCAGGTTTGCATGCAATAAATAATCCTACAATTATATCATGCGATGTAATCATTTTCACAAATACTTAACCCACAAATACTTAACCCACCCACTCTACTTAACCCACAGTAAAGTGAAATCTGAGCTCGGTCTGCGCTTACGCTTCAAAGCAGTTGCTCTTGCAGCTCAGTGGCGAAGTCGCTTACCTTTCATCACAGGTTCTGGGTTCAATTCTCGTAGAATACCCGTAGAATCGCAAGTGAAACGTTTGTAAATCCTGCAAGTGAAACGTTTGTAAAGCATCCCTGTGAAGCATGCAAACTAGTTTTGTTTGAACGTCTGTTACGACAAAACTAGTTTGCATGCTTCACAGAGGCTAATCCAACCCCTGGGAAGTGTCCTAAACCCTACCTCAATTTTAATTCTTTCCCAATTCTGTCCGTTGAGTAGTGACGCAGGGGCGCGTACACGGATATGTTACTTGGCGGTCCTCTTGACAACTGATCTGAGCGACGAGACGTGACGGATATGACATACTGTGGAGGATTACTCCGAAGGCGCAAAGCGCTCTCCGCCCTCCGGGGCTTGGAGGCGCGTTGCGTCAATTGAAGACGCAACCAATTTAAAAAACAACAACATAATGGTGTAATAACTGTAAGTGGCACGTGCATAAACAAAGGAGCCGGTTCCTATAAACGCGCGGTCTGACAATACGCTACAAAACAACTGGCCCACGTATATGTGCACATGCGGAAACAGTGACTGGGGAGGAGCCATGTGTTCGCAGAGTGGGAGTCGTTTTAGACAGGCATTATCTTTCGAGAAACACTTCTGTGAACCAAATTAGTGAAAACTATCAACATTCAGGCCTCTTTTGGTAGTGCTGCACCAATTCTATCTGATGTTCAATGAGGCTTTTATTATCTCTCCAGAAGGGTGCATTGGGAGTTTTTTTGTTTTTTCCACAGGGATGTGAACATAAACCTAGCTGATAATGAAGGCTTCTCTTTCGCAGATTATTTAATCTCGCCCAGATAATGCTCAGTGACACTTTGCCCTTGGGTCCGCAGGGAGTGCGCTTAGAAGGACTGCGCAGCGAGGTTCAGCGACGGTGGTGCCGCCTGGATGCCGCTTCCAGTGCAGCCACTGCGGCTACGCCACCAACAACTCCCAGAGTTTTGTCAGGCATCAGCGCGTGCACACGGGCGAGAAGCCATACAAGTGCACTTATTGCCCGTTCTCTGCGTCGCAGCGTGGCAATTTAAAAATGCACATACGGACACACACTGGGGAGAAACCGTACAAGTGCACATACTGCCCCTACTCTTCTTCGCAGCTGAGCGTATTAAAAGGGCACATACGTGTTCATACTGGAGAGAAGCCTTACAAGTGCACTTCTTGTCCCTTCTCTACGACGTATTCCTACGGCTTAAAAGTGCACATGATGACACACAATGGGGAGAAGCCTCTCAACTGCACTTCCTGTCCCTTCTCTTCGCCGCAGCTCAGCGACTTAAAAAAGCACATGCGGACTCACACGGGAGAGAGCGGAAGCCCCGGGAGAGAGGTAACGTTCTGCCCCTTCTCTAGAGCTGAAATCGACACAATCGACGGAGAAACACATCGGGAGAAGCCATATAAATCCACGTTCTGCACTTACTCAAATAATGGTAGCAACATTAAGAGACACGTGCAATAACACATCCTGGGAGATGTCCTATAAAAGCACAGTTTGACAATATGCTACATAACAACTCCACCACTTAGATGTGCACATGGAGAAACACCAGGGAGAAGCTCAGTGTGTGACAACAGTGCGGGGTTTATTATGCCTGCATAAGAACTTGGAAGAAGCATAATGTATTGTTCCATAATGAGACCTTTATTTAGTAAAAGCCATCACTCGGTGCATTGATGCTTCCCTTTCCGCAGATATGATACTTCGTTCGTAGTCAATATTCGATATCAAAAGTGGCATACCTTAAGGTGGGCTGTAATTGTGTGCAAAATAAGCAGTGTTTTGGTTGTGTAATTAAATAGATGCATTTACTAGAAACGTAATAATATCCTTCTTAAACCAAATATATTAGAATTGAATCAACTTGAATTTTATAAATCAAAATGTGGTTTGTGAATTACTTTTGTTACATGCAAAGTCAAGTTGATAATAAATGCTTTGGAAATGTAAAAAAGCTTTGTTTGTAAGCACACTGTCTGTTCCTTTTTAACGTTATCGTATGTTCTTGTGACCTCTATTTACACTCCTGATGCGTTATCCTGTTTTCTTTTGACTCCGCATTTACTTTCTCGTATACGTACGTATTATTTGGAGTAATATACCTTCAATACGTACTATTGAGAAAGTTGTTTAAAGCTGCGGAGAATAGATTTAGAGATTGAACGGAAATACACGTTTTGGGCGCCCTGTTAAAGAAAGTAGTGGTGCTACAGAATGGCACAGACCTTCCTGTATTAGTCTATTTCCTTTGATTTTGGCTAGTTACTCGAACTTGCCACGTACTCTTGGCAGCTGACATCTGACTAACGCCGCCCAAAGTACATTTTTTAAAAAAATTCTTAATTTTTCGATTTTCTTATAGTAGAACGGAAATATTATTTTAAGAAAATTAAAGAACAATAACACTTCGTCCTAAATGGCATGTTTCTCTGAAAGTTTTGGAGCAGTTAAAAAAAACTGCCGTTTAAGCACTACTATAAATTCGAAATTTGAAGCTTTTTTTCACAGAACATTTTTGGGTTTTCGAAACACTTCATTCAAAGTCATTAGAAGGACATTAACTCACAAATACAATAGTGTTAACTCATTTTCAAAATGTTCATAATAACGGCGTGAGAGATCTTTGAAAGAAATTTCATTTGTGTAACTTTGAAGATGCATTTTTCCGTGAAACAGGGTTCTTTTAAAGTAGTGGAAACCATAACGTAATATCATTCATGTCTCAATCATGTGTTAATGAAGGTTAATGGAATCTGGAGTCCAATAGGGCGTTGCTTGCGTTGACGTTTGTACACTCTCCCCAAGAGCAGCAAGGAGTTTGTTTTTCTCCGCAGGGATGTAAACTTCAATGTAGCTAGTGATGTGTTAATGTCGCTGACCTCCAGTTAATGCTTAGTGAAACTTTGCCCTTGAGTCCGCATAGAATGTGCTTGCAAGGACTGCGTGGAATGGCGGCGGTGGCGCCGCGTAGTGGCCGCTTTCAATGCAGCTGCCAACTATCCATCTCTCTGGGCCAGGCTCCAGAGCGTGCACACGGCCGAGAAGCCTTACGAGTGCACTTTCTGCTCCTTCTCTACGGCGCAGTTCGGCAACTTAAATAAGCGAACGCGGATACACACTGAGGCGTAACTATCTTTTAAGAAACATTACCCCGTGAAGCAAAGTAGAATTTCAAATTGATGAAAACTATCAACCTGCAATGACATTCAAGCCCAGAGAGTATATTCACGAGACGGAGTCATTTAAACGGAAAGCCTTATTTCGTGGAGGGAGAAATTCGAATCTCGCACCCAACAGAAACAACGAAATGAGAAAGAGGCGCAATATTTGACCCGCAGCCAATAAGCGTCCGAAAGCAGTAACCATTGAAATGGGAGGACTGGACGTGAACCGGGCTTTGAAATTACATTATTTAGTTAAATTTTTAATATGCGGACATGGTTATTTATAAATAAAGATGATTTTGACATAAAAAGTAATGCATCGAAAAGATAATGTTAGAAGTCAGTAATTCTTAAAGGATTATATTGTGAAGGAAGTGAAGTGAATTGTAATTGAATAGGAAGTGAAAATAAAAAAGGTATTTTAATAATAATATTTAGTGTAAAATTGGGTAAATATTACAAAAAATAATGTGCATGAAAAATCCTGTTATGGGAAACAAAGGAACAAATCTGGGCAATCAATCATTTGTGATACTCATATCTAAATATCTTGCTGCTAAACAAACAAAAATAATAAATTTGTCGCTAAATACAAATAAGAGCCATGCTGAGACAGTAGGATAGAATTATATATAATATTATATTTTATATTATAATATTATATATTAGAATAAGCAATAACAATACACAATAGAGATCATTCTAAAAAATGATTAGATAATTAAAATGTAAATTCAAATTCTTGTATAAAATACAAATCATGGAAAGGTAATTATTTTATACTGGTATGTGTAAGAAGATAAATTCAAATATCAATATAATATAAAAAAAAATCTCATAGATCGTGGCCATAGCTGGTCAGTCCTTTAATATCCAACAACCAGTTTAGGTGCTTTGAATATGTGCAACGTAAATGTCAAAAATTATTTAGTACTAGTTATATTGATGATAGATGGTGTTATATAACTAAATATAAAATGAAAAACATACTTGAAATTATATGATCCTAAACAAATCTCAATACCCATGTTGCTTTGTGAAATGTTAGAAAAATAATATAAAGTTTCCAATAAATGCCAAAGCTGTTACCAAGAGCTATTGTATATAGTGCAGCAAGGCAACAGTGTAAGAAAAATAAGTAAGAATTAAAATTAACAGCCATAAAACATTAGACATGTTCTGCAAAAATTGATTCTTGTTTCATTATATAAAACACAAAACGTCTTCAAACTTTTGTACATATTTGTGTAGGAAAGTGAGTCACCAAGTTGATTCAAGATGTTTCTGACTTATTTACATGCATGACAAATTTCTTTCTATTCTTTTGAATTTTATATGTGATAATTTGGAGTCCTGCAGTTTGGACGTATTCTTAGTGATAATGCACAAGGAATAATAATTTCCAATCACAGAAATGTGTTAGAAGAAGAAGATATATAGTCATACCATAAAGAATACATCATTTGTTTATTATACATGCATATCGTTTTAGAAATAGTGTTATCACTGAAAAGCCGATTATGGAAAGTAAACACGTGGATCTTCAAATTCGGTATTTATGGCTGTCTGTTATCACTGACAGTCCCATTACTTACTAACATATTCTCTCCCATTTACATATGACATTATATAAATTATAAAATATTGTTTTTAGGGATTCATTGGAGTAATGTAATTCACTCATGAAAACTACTATTTTATTCCCCCTCATTATAGGTCACTTCATCCAATTTTGAGCATCAGCAATACCAAGAATACCAAAATTGACGGTATTATATTTCAATGTCATCACGTGTTTTCTTCTCTATTTGCAACATAGAGCATAGCATCACATTTTCTTAGAAACATAGCACGTTGGAAGAGGTGAGCTCAATACCCTTCCAAGGTTTCTTTCTCCTCTCTCAGCCAGAGGAAGTGTCTGTACCACAATGCAGGCGGTGTTATTGACTTAAAAAAAGGAATCATGTCTTCACTAAAAATGTGAAAATAAAATTTTTAGTACCTACCAGGCAAATGCGAGGACATTGACGACTGTTGACCGTTGACATAAGAGAAGCGTGGAGCGTGCCTGCCAAATCAAAGAGACTTGGGTCTTTGATCCGAATACAAATTGTCATTGGATAAAATGTCCTTATTTCTTTAATTAGAGCTAAAACATAAGCTTACGATGTCTGGTGAGCCTTCAAAATGTCTGAGTGCTGTCTTCATGAATTAATGCTTATTTTAAACGTGGCTTCTTCTTGAATTTCAGAACGCACATCATTAATCATGATAGGTACTGGCATCTCCCTGCTCTTCTGATGCAGTCAACATTCCTTGGCATGAAATTGTTCCAGTGCACTAATACCTTCTGTGTATCAGTGTTTGCAATGCGGAAAAGCAGCCACTGTTGGGTCTCAATGCGATCAACCAATCATACATCTATTATGTAATATGTTTGTATTACATAAATTACTAAATAATAAGAAACAAGAATAAGTATTAGATTAGGTTTTGGTATAAAATGACTATATATTGTTGTGTAACAATATTTACCAGTTAGGTTATGTAGCAAATTAGATGTTTTTTATAAAATAGCCACAGGTTAATATTAAACATACAAAAAATATAAAAAAAAAGACATTATTCGCGAATAATGCTTAAAACCATGCTAAGAAATCAGCATATTATTTTCATTTATTACCGTCCAGGATCATTTGGAAAGAAAAAACCTTGTCTCTTCCGAATTCTGTTCTTCTTGGCATCTGTGCAATTGGGTACCCAACAACGCCATATTCGGCATTTCTTAGCAAAATTGCGTCACAACCAAAATAACTTACTCTTTTGGCAAACGTGCCAGGAAATGCGAATATTCACAAACAGAACCGTTTGTTCACTGTCGGTCCATGCAACGACAAAATCCACTGACAATCACAGCTTTTGTTTTAAATATTAGTCGCAAAGCCCCTGTACGCAGCGCTACTTGCAGGGTGGCAGATAATGGCGGACTTACTCCCCTCCTCTCACGCCGTTCCCCCACCACTCTCTTGTCCTCCCACCACTTACCTTTCAAATAAGGACGTTACCACCTATTAAGTAACACCCCTGTCAAGCCTTTTAATGATCTATCCTGGCATCCTGGTGTCCAATGAGGCGTTGCCTGGAATGGTCGCTTTAATAATCCCCCCCAAGGGTGTGCAAGGAATTCCTTTATGCAGGAAGCCGTTATAAACGTAGCTGCTGATTGAGGCTTGACTTTTGCTGACCATTAATTCTCCCTATAGAAAGCCTAGTGAAACTTTGGCATTGGGTCTGCAGGGGGGGTGGGGGTGGAAGGGCTGATCATATAGACTGTGTGTTGATGTAAATGTTTTGTTTAAACTTCTACACGGTAAAATTGATTGCTTCCGTTTGCTAAACGAGTTATTTCAATGTGCCGCAATTCAATTCTAGAATCCATGGTGTTTTTATACAAAAACGGGACAGAAAGGTGTTCACCTCCAACAATCCAATTGGCTGAATTTGTGAAGTTGCTGCTGGTATTGACATAGACCTAACCCTTGCCGGCATTTTGTTTTCAGCAAGGGTAGCGAGGATCTCGCTTTTTGAATGCGACTGATGTTACTTCCCCCTCTTTAATTATTGCATACTGTTGCTTTGTCAGTTTATTTATGCATACTCTAATTATCTATGTTCTTTACTATTGAGTTTCATATTTTTAAATTATGTCCAAACCATGTACCTTTGTAAAAACAAGTTTATTACAATTTCTCAATGGCACAGAATAACCAGCGAGATCACTATTTTTCCTACCAGATGTACCAAGAATAGCCAGAGTTACCATAAACAATGTAGATGTCCAAATTACACAGCAGTAGTCGCAATTAACCAAGCTCAGAGGGACAAGACCGTAGCACAAGCTGATCACGTAGCCACCAACACCATCACTCCGAAGCTCACTGCACTGCTGGAAGACGCTGACTCTCCCTCCGCTCGCTGAGCGCCGTCCTAGCCCGCCGGGGCTGAAGGCTCGCTGGCTGGTCGGCCCTGGCGTACGGTCGGTGAGGTGCCCTGTGGCAGTCAAGCGCGACGGCACCCGTGCGCCCGCTTCCACTGCCCTCTCGTGAGCGGCGCTTGTATCTTCTTGTGGCGGCTCTTTTAATGGTGACACTGGCTGAGCGCCGCCTTATAGCCTTTCTAGCCGGGGCTGAAGGCTCGCTGGCTGGCGCTGGTCGGTGGCGGGACCCGTGGCGCTCAGTGAAGCGCGAGGCACCCATATACCCGCTACCACTGCCCTCTCGTGAGCGGCGCTTGTATCTACTTGTGGCGAGTTTTTTATCGGTGCGTGGGCGACTACTGCATTAATTTCAGTTTATACTTTCAAAATTCTGTATATCTACTTGTGTTATACTGTATTTTAGTTTTAATTTTATTCCAATATGTTGTATTGTATTCTGAAGTACGTCACGAATAAACTGTGCATTAAATTAAATATAATTGTGATAATTTTTGGTAATTGTGATATGTAAATGTGATATTTTTGTAGTGGATATTTCATAGTCTGTGAAATTTAATAATGAAATAATACCATAATTTCGTAGGAACTTAGGCAATATTTTTTTTTATTAAACAATTATATTCCAAAAAACATCTCTATTTTTTTCTTTAACTTTTTTCGTATGCAATCGCAAGAAATTAACGCCGGTCTCATTTTCGGTGAACTCTCATTTTTTCGGAAATTCCACATAACAAAATTTCCCTTTCCAAACGTACAATTTAATGATAAGATTTTTGTTAAATGAAGTCTGTTTTAAAACATTTGTTCTTTCAAAGAGGGCAGGTACATTTTAAAAAAAATCTAAGAATTCCGTTTCATTGTTAACATGTAGCTGTATAAAACGCAGTTTTAATAGTCCAGTTAATTCATGCTTGAAAATAATTAGTTTTCGCAACTAGTGTTGTACGATTTGTAATGCGTTTTACATGAAAAGTGATGACTGAGATGTGGTTATTTAGACGAATGTGCTGTGTAATAATATTGCGTAACCGTTACTAAGGGCGAGAAAGTATGTGCTGTTTACCGCTACTAGTTTTTATGAACTTTGTGATATTTAGGAAGTTGCGGTAAATCTTTCTCGAATACTGTGTGTGTGTGCGTGTTAAGCAGTATAAATTCCTTTAATCTCTTCCAAAACAGTAACTTGGAAAGGAAGAAAGGAAGGTGAACTTGGGACGTTTGCGACATTTTTAAACTATACCTGGCGCCAATTGATGTGTCAATAGAAGTTGTTTTTTTTCAGAGATTCTGTGTGATACAAATGGCTTGAGGACACGAGGCGTAATTTCTTTTGATAATCTTAATTTGATGTTCTAATGATTTATTTTCCCGGCGAAATTTTGAAATATCGGTACATTGTGTACATTTTGGTACATTGTATTTTACTTATTTTAAATGTCATAGAAACATAATAGTAGATATTGTTAAATTCTAACGTTGGAAAAATAGTGTTTGCCATTATGAATTTTTGCAGGTCTATCACATTCTGAAGCGAATCGAGTTAGGTCTTGAAGCAATTGCAAGAATTACCGCAAATTAAATTCAATATTCGCAGAAGATAACTTGAACATAAAGTAATTTCAAGATGTGAAAATCTTTTTTTTTAATTATGCAGTACTGCTTTACCTAACTTCTGGTGCGTAAACGTGTTTTTCCAACTTCTCTTCTCAAATCTGGAATTTTGTGACAGGGTTTGGGCATAAGACGAGCAACACCTGACAGGTCTTCTAATAGGTCCTTTCCTGTGTCCCTTTGACGTCACCGTTACTTAAAAAATTACTGTGTATTGGATAAAATAAGAAAATATTGAACTTGAATGTGTCAAGACACTTTTGCCTTTCTTTACCCTCATTTTGATTACATTTCGTTTCTTCAATTCTGTCAACTCCCAAGACATCGTAACGAGAATGTGTCCATCGTTTAGAATGTGACGTTTCTAAGTTTGTTCATAAGTTTTGTTCATAAGTCTATACTAATTTAATCCTGGATTTGAAATTAGCCCGGAAACGTCCGTATTGTTTTTCTTAACATCTTGAAGAATATAGATTTTACCTTCATTTAAAATATTTTTGGGATTACTTTACCGTAGTCCATCGCAGGAATATACTACATTGTCTCCCCCCAGGGGGCGAGAAGTGGGGATTTGCGCTAGGGTCCTGGGAGGGTTCACACGAGGACTGATCGGCATGGGACGGCGACGGTGGCGCCATGGGGCAGCTGCCTCTAATTCAGCCACCGACGGTCCATATTATTGGGACAGGCCGAGGCCGACTGTAGTAGGTCACGTTGTAGACTACTAGAGTCGGCCGTGGCCAGCCACCAGCGCGTGCACACGGGCGAGAAACGTTCCAAGTGCATTTTCTACCCTTTCTCCCGTCGCAGGTCGGCTATTTAAATGTGCACGTGCGGAAATTCCGGAGGGACGTGCGCAGTGCCAATTATCTGAGACTAACAAGACTAGACAACCGAATAGTTAGACAATTTTTAAATCAAAATCCGACGAATGTTACTTGGAAATTGACATGGAATGTTACTTGGACATGACATGGATGTTCTTGCTGCAGCAAAAAATAGCATACAAAAAGTAATAGCCACCCCCTTCAAAATGTTCCTTTACCCGCACCTTTCCTTCCGCAACAGATCAATTTCTGACAATACAAAATAGCGATATATATGTATATATATGTATGTATGTACATGTATGTATATATATATATATATAGTGACCGTACTCACACTTCACCTTCTTTTGGTGCGGTTTATAATCTTGCAGATGAATCGAGGTTTCCACAGCGTATCGTGACACGTGAGTGTTGTCCATAGTGAAGGCTCTCAGGACGCTTGCGCCCAATTTATTTAGATGTGGGCGCCAAGCACGATACCATCCCGCCTCCTGCGGCAGCTGTAGAGATATCAAGGGGGTGAGTCACTCTGGGTCGAAATGATGCGCGAACTCTTAACTTATCAGTTAAAACACTTTCAATTGATGGTTTAAGTATTGTCTGTCAAAATGGCGGGCACACAGGTATTCAATATAACACTATTCTGTTGCATGGGCAGTTACTGTCTTTGAAACTAAGCGGTTCCCTCTTTGTCCACACGCGTGACAATCTTTTGATTCTGGACAGGGGTCTATTGTGATAAATGTTCGATTACCTCGCTGTAGATAGTTGCTCGCCATCCTGTAGGATTCGCGCTCAAATGGCGCACGTCAACTGACGCCACGAGAGGAGAGGCGGCGTCGCAGGCTGAAGAACGGTCTCGCTCTCGCTCTCGCCCCCACCTCGGCAAGGCCCATCCACTCCAAGTTGTGACCCTTCTCGGGATCGGGATGTGAATCAGAATGCGAATATTCAATACAGAATGCTGAATGAAAGCGCAGAATGACGAATGAGCGGGCTAGCGTCTTCAGAGTCGCCTCGAAGGCTCCTTGACTCACGTGACCCACCCCCGCTTCATTTCCCACGATTGGCGGGCGCGCGTCACGCGGTTTCTCCCGCCCTATCTTGGCGTCGTCGACGGATGCCCGCGTCTTGCCAAATTCTGCAAAACTCGAACGTCTGAGAAAAGGCGCAGCGGCGACGCGTCGCTCGAAGGTAACGGTGCTCGTGTTTTTCCGTGGGTCACCGGATGCGGTCTGGCGTGGGTTGTGCCAAGACAAAAAGGCTGGATTCCGCAGCTTCCCCGAATCCCGAAAACACGCTTGCAGGTACAGGAAATATGCGCGTTTCCTGGCGTCTTTCATGGCAGCGTTATACTCAATATAATTTTATAAAATACGCGCTTGATGCGTGCGATCATCCCATTACAATTTAAATTATTATGTTCGACCTCGTCAGGACAGGAGGTGCGCGGAGATTTCTGCGCTTCAACAGGCAGTACGTGATGAAAAATCTTATTACTAATTATCGCGAAAACACTACTTGTAATTTTTCATATTACGTTGAAATTTATTTTAATGAATTTTGCAAGGTGCTGAACAAGTTGGTAAGGCGAGTGTTGCGTAAGCGCTCTGTGGTGTCTGCGATATGGTAACGCTGTCCTTCATAAGCGCTGCGCTGCAATCAAATGCTTGGACGCTCTATAGCTTATGGCCAATGAAGTTTTCCTTGCGCGGCTGCTACTTTCTTATTCAAAGAGTATGCATTCAGCGTTTGCCCTTGCGTGCGCAGGTAATGTTCGCGCGGGATCACTGCGGCGCGGGACGGCGACGGTGGCGCCGCGTGTCGGTTTCTTCCAGTACTGCCACTGCGGCTTCGCTTCCAACAACTCGCACGCCTGGGCCGTGCACCAGCGTGTGCACACGGGAGAGAGGCCGTTCAAATGCAGGCTCTGCCCCTTCTCAACGTCGCAGCTCGGCAACTTAAATAGGCACATGAGAAAACACACCGGGGAGAAACCTTATAAGTGTACGCTTTGCCCGTACTCGTCGGCGCAGCTTAACAACTTAAATAGACATATGCGTACTCACTCCTCTTTTTAAGGAACTGGAAATAAAATAAATTAAGATTATACAACTAGAAAACCCCAAAGTGGATTTTTAATTAGTTGTAAGTTAGTTTTAGGTTATTTGACATAGAGCCCTCCCAAACTGCAGAAGCCTTTATCGACTGCAGTAAAAAGTAGCCCTAAAGACAAATTAAATTCCCGCCTCTCCAGCACAACTGGAGAGGGGAAAATCAAGAGAAGAAAAAAACTCCGCGCATACGGAGAGGCGATAAGAGTGTGGGTATCATTATCAACGGAAGGGAAATTTGAATGAGCATAATGACCAGGTCCTTATGACCAAGATCTATAGTCCAATAGAGGAGCATGGAGACTGAGAGCGGAGAAACGCGTGAGGATCGGATATATGTAGTACGGAGTTGCTCTCCAGCTGTCACCGTTTGGTTCCCTGCTTTGTCCACACGCGCTGACAATCTTTGATTTTGGACAGGGGTCTATTGTGATAAATGTCCGGATTACCTCGCTTAGGATAGTTTGCTCGCCATCCTGTTAGGATTCGCGCTTCAATGGGCGCACGTCAACTGACCGCCACGCAGAGGAGAGGCGGCGTCGCAGGCTAAGAAACGGTCTTCGCTCTCGCTCTCGCCGCCCACCTCGGCTCAAGGCCCATCCACTCCAGGGTTGTGACCCGTATCTCGGGGATCGGGATGTTGAATCCAGAATGCGATATCAATACAGAATGCTGAATGATAAAGCGCAGAATGACGAATGAGCGGGGCGAGCGTCTCAGAGTCGCCTCGAAGGCTCCTTGACTCACGTGACCCTCCCCCGCTTTCATTTCCCACCGATTGTGCGGGCGCGCGTCACGCGGTTCTCCCGCCCTATCTTGGCGTCGTCGCTGGAATGCCCGCGTCTTGCCAAATTCGGCAAAACTCGAACGAGTCCTGAGAAGAAAAGGCGCCAGCGGCGAAACGCGTCGCTCGAATGGTAAACGGGTGCTCGTGTTTTTCGTGGGTCACCGGCGATGCGGTCTTGGCGTGGCGTTGTGCCAAGAACAAAAAAAGCTGGATTCCGCAGCTTCCCCGATCCCGCGAAAACACGCTTGCAGGACAGGAAAATATGCGCGTTTTGGCGTCTTTCGTAGGCACAGGTTTATACTCAATATAATTTTATTAAAAATACGCGCTTGATTGCGTGCGATTACATCCCATTACAATTTAAATTATTATGTTCGACCTCGTCAGGGACAGGAGGTGCGCGTGAGATTTCTTGCGCGCTTCAACAGCCAGCACGTTGATGAAAAATCTTCATTTGACTTAATTATCGCGAAAAACACTACTTGTTAATTCTTCATATTACGTTGAAAATTTATTTTAATGAATTTTGCAAGGGTACTGAACAAGTGGTAAGGCCGAGTGTTGTGGTAAAGCGCTCTTGGTTGTCTGCGATTGGTTAACGCTGTCCTTCATTAAAGCGCTTGCGCTTGCATTCAAATGCTTGACGCTCTATAGCTTGATGGCAAGAAGGTTTTCTTGCGCGCTTGACTACTTCTTATTCAAAGAGTATGCATTCAGCGTTTGCCCTTGCGTGCGCAGGTAATTCGCGCGGGATCATTGCGGCCGCGGGACCGGCCGACGGTGGCGCCGCGTGTCGGTTTCTTCCAGTACTGCCACTGCGGCTTCGCTCCAACAAACTCACACGCTGGGCCTGTGCCACCAGCGTGTGCACACGGAGGAGAGGCCGTTCAAATGCAGGCTCTGCCCCTTCTCAACGTCGCAGCTCCGGCAACTTTAAATAGGCACCAGAGAGAAACACACCGGGAGAGAAAACCTTATAAAGTGTACGCTTGCCCGTACTTCGTCGGCGCATGCTTTAACAACTAAAAGACATATGCGTACTCACTCCTCTTTTTAAGAACTGGAAATTAAAATAAATTAAGATTATACAAACTAGAAACCCCAAAAGTTGATTTGTAATTAGTTGTAAGTAGTTTTAGGTATTTAACCATTAGAGGGCCCTTCCCAAACTTGCAGAGAGCCTTATCGGACTTGCAGTAAAAAGTAGCCCTAAAGGACAAAATTAAATTCCCGCCTTCTCCAGCACAACTTGGAGAGGGGAAAATCAAGAGAAGAAAAAAACTCCGCGCATACGCGAGGGGCGATTAAGAGAAGTGGGGTATCGATTATCAACGGAAGGAAATTTGAAGACGGCATAATGACCAGGTTTCCTTATGACCAAGATCTTATAGTCCAATAGTGAGGAGCATGGGAGACTGAGAGCGGAGAAGACCGCTGTGAGGATCGGATATATTGCTAAGTACGGAGTTGCTCTTCAGCTGTTCCACCGTTTTCTCGGCTCTCAGTCTCCTGCCTCTCTATTTGACCATAGATCATCCTGCATTCTTCTTGCCGTCTAGCCTCGTCGCACTCCCTGCTGCCATGCCAAGCTTTTGGTCTTCCTCTCTTCTGTTCTTTCTGTCGGGCACCCATTTTCAGGACTCCGTTTTTTGCCATTTTTTCCGTCTTTGTCGTTCCATAACATGACCGTACCAGACGATTTGTTTGTTGTCTCTATTTTCGTCAAGGAGTAGGATTTCTTTAGCATCCATTCTTTCGTATGTCGTCGTTCGCTGTATTCTGTTCAACATCTGCTATGCCGAGGCAACTTCTACGCCCAGATTTCCATTCAAGGGCCAGCAGCTCCCTTTTGTTCTTTTATCGATCTCCCAAACCTGTGGTGAACCGTTTATGTTGTTAATACTCTTAACTAGCGAGGAGTGAAAACGTCTTTAGTTAGTGTAGTGATGGTTTTGTTCCATAGACAAAGTGTATACTTCCGCGTGTCCACGTGTCTCCCCCAAGCTTATTCGTCTCTCGATTTCTCCATGGCTGATTTCCCTTATGTGTTTAAAAAGTACACCCAAGCGTATTTAGTATTTGGTTTACCCCTTTCATTTTTCCTCCTTTTCCAAGAAGATCTTTCTATTTCCTTTTTATCACTGCAGGTATTCAGAATTTTGTCCATATTTATATTAAGTCCTGCTTTTTAAAAAGTGTTCATTGAGTTTTCGGATCATGAAACTCAAATCGTCCGCATCTTCTGCAATTACTACCTGGTCATCGGCAAAAATATAACGTAAACAATTTTATCCTATCTCCGATCTCTCATTCCCATTTACTCTGCCATTGTTTTCTCCCACTGCCTGTTAAAATTTGATGCAGAATATATTTTAAACAGTTTGGGGAAGACAGCGACCCTGACGGGAGACTTACTGACTGGGAATGGATCCGAGAGGAGATCTTTAGATGCCTGTAGATTTTAATCTGAGAGGTGTTATTCTTATATGGATTCTTGTGTGGCTCCAATTAAGTT
>BOPP01000299.1:46869-58367 GCA_017312745.1 Gryllus bimaculatus | reverse complement strand
CTCGCTCTCAGTCTCCTGCCTCTCTATTGGCCATAGATCATCCTGCATTCTTCTTGCCGTCATAGCCTCTCGCACTCCCTGCTGCCATGGCAAGCTTTTGGTCTTCCTCTCTGCTGTCTTTCTGTCGGGCACCCATTTTCAGGACTCGTTTTTTTGGCATTTTTTCGTCTTGTCGTTCGCATAACATGACCGTACCAGACGATTTTGTTTGTTGTCTCTATTTTCGTCCCAAGGATAGATTTCTTTAGCATCCATTCTTTCGTATGTCGTCGTTCGCTTATTCTGTTCAACATCTGCTATAGCCGGCAACTGTTCTACGCCCAGATTTCCATTCAAGGGCCAGCAGCTTCCCTTTTGTTCTTTTATCGATCTCCCAAACTTTGTGAACCGTTATGTTGTAATACTCTTAACTAGCGAGGAGGTAAAGACGTCTTTAGTAGTTGTAGTGATGGTTTTTGTTCCATAAGACAAGTTGTATACTTCGTCGTGTCCACGTTTCTCCCCAAAGCTTATTCGTCTCCTCGATTTCTTCATGGTATTTCCCTTATGTTTTAAAAAGTACACCCAACGTATTTAGTATTTGGTTTACCCCTTTCATTTTTCCTCCTTTCCAAGAAGATCTTCTATTTCCTTTTTATCACTGCAGGTATTCAGATTTTGGTCCATATTTATATTAAGGTCCTGCTTTTTAAAAAGATGTTCATTGAGTTTATCGGATCATGAAACTCCAAATTCGTCCGCATCTTTCTGCAATTACTACCTGTTCATCGGCAAAAATATACGTAAACAATTATCCTATTCTCCGATCTTCATTCCCATTACTCTGCATGTATCCCTTTCACTGATTTGAAGTCCATCCATTTTTTCCCATACTCTAGCAACCGGTACATTGTCATACGCCTTCTAAAGATCAATGAAATACAGATGAACTTCCCTACCTCTCCTTAAAAAATTTAATTAAAACTTAAAACCAGTAATAAAGAAAGAAGGACGATTCACTGCTAATTGGCTTCTCTACTAGCGTGTGTGAGGATTGCGAGGGTGCGCGATCGCTCGGTTGTCATTATATTTCTATGAAATGTTTTTATTCGCTCCATTGTTGAAAATGATCGTTCAGCTTCTGAAGTCATTGGAGTAGTGAGAACAATTCGAAGACGTTTGCAGACTTCTGGAAAAATTTCTTCCCACAAATTATTTTGCAGCACTACTTGAAATAATGGTATCGCTCATGTTGGATTTCTGAATTCGCTACTCTTATACATTCATTGCAACAGTGTTCTGTACTGAACTTAACGTTGATTTTTAAAGCACCGTCTATAGTACTAACAAAATCCACTAACCTTCAAAATATTCCTGGATTTTCCGGCTGTTCACTTTCGCCGCATAACGCAAGCTGAGTTCGTGCACCACAAAGTTTGACACAGTTAATAAAGGTCCAGAATATGTCTGTCAGGGGGCGGATCCAGACGATCATTTTGGAGGGGAATTTTTGTTAAATAATAAACATATAATTATATATTGTATATTATATTATTGAATATTATGTACTGTAGTCATGATACTAAACATTATTTTTTAAATAATTATATAATCCGAAAATAAATATTTAAATCAATTTTGCCAAATAAAGGAAGAGAAACGAAAACTCTTGGCCTTTTGGAGGGGGCCTTGGCCCCTATTGCCTCCAACATCGACAGCCATTGAAATGGTTCTATAAATATATATTTACCTAATCTGCTCCACTTTGGAAATGCCATTTGAAATTAACCTGATAAAACTTTTACTCTATAATAATAATTTAATTTTTCGTTTAGTTAACGAAATCTGGTCATTAATTTCATGAAAAATTATTATTATTACTATGATATGGGATGCAGCAATTAAAATTTCACCGTGCTATTAAATGACCCAACCACCAAATGGAAATGAAAAATGATGAAAATCGTGTAATTGTGTCTCTATAACACAGATGTAGCCAAGGTATTTCCAGTCGGCCACGCAACATAAACAAAACTGTATATTACGGACATCAAAAACATATAATCAATGAACGAGAAAGACAAAATTATAAACTAATAATTATTACCACTTCTTAGACAATTCATATTAATGTGTATAGTACAACAAGTTAAGTTAGAAACTGTTATCTTGCGCAGACGTGGCATCAGATATCCTAACACAGAAGTCGCTTTAGAGTAGACAAAATCGCTGTCCACTCTAGATCTCCGTCAGGTCGGTACCAACGTGGTAATTTGAGGTTGCCAGGTCAGGGAGGGAGTAGGCTGGATGAGCCACAATGTCCCTCCCCAACTATCCGAGCAGGTCTGTAGTAAGTCCGGCGGTGTGGGGTCTGGTGTCATGAAGGAATGACACACAGCGAATCTGCATTCTTCTTCTTTCGTCTTTGATTTGTTGTTTAAACATCTTCAGAGCCTCAAAATAGGCAGCAGGATTGATGATCCCTTTGGGCATGAAGTCGACCAACAAGATCCCTTCCCAGGTCCGGTCGTAAGACACGGATGACATGGTTCTTCTACGGCAATGTTGAACATTGATGTTTGTGTTGTTAAATGGATAGGCACCACTGTATAATCGTGTTTTTGAGTCGTGAGTATAGTCACGCACCCACGTTTCGGCCTAAGTCAAAATTAAGTTCAGAAAGGATTTACCCACACTCTACGTTCAAGAAATTCGCGCGCGAACGCAATGCTTTTTTGTCTGTGTTGCGGAGTAATTTTTGGTAGCCTCCGTGCACTCAATTTCCCAAATCCAATTTTTACTGACCCTATTTTACCGATAAGACGTCGTGAAATGTATGGGAAACTTTCTTTAAGGGTTTCAAGATTCACACAACGATCATCGAGCATTAATTTTTCAACTAGCAACACCAACTTTTCTGAAATTACAAACTGTCTACCTCTTTATTCTTCGTCGTGGGTGTCGATACAGCCCTCTTTAAATGGCCGAATTTATTTGGTAGCATTCTGACTATTCATTAACTCGGATCCGTCGCTTTTCACAAGCTGGCGATGTGCACTGGCCGCCAATTCAGCGCAACGCGAGAAAAGGAATGACTGCGAATCTCACATCTGCGATACGTGGAGCAAACGAGGAACGAATTGGACCACGTGTTACTAGGAAAGGTGGCTCAAGGTGATCAAGTGATCAAGTCACTACAGTGCCTCCAGGTGACCAGGAGGTCCTAGTTCGAGTCCTGAAGGTAGGATTTTCGACAGTCGCTAAGTAGTCGAATGTAGTCACTCTCTGGAGGAGAATTTTAGAGGCCGGCTGCTCTGATCGGTAGTTTTCCGTGGCTTCCCTTTCAATACCAGGCGAATACTGAAGAAGGGCGAAGAACCCTAACAAACGACCCACGCACTGCGCACAATCTTTCCTTCATCTTCCTTGTCCTATCCTCACCCCTTACTTACACTTACATGCTCTTTACTACCCACACACGCCGGGTGACTAGCCGAGAGCTTAGACCCGACTGGCGGTGCCCGGCTGGTGGGAGATACCTGTTTGGGAAAATCCTGCTATCCGACAGGTAGGTCGGCACAGGATATCATCATCCTGCGAGGGAAGATTGCAGCAATATCCCGAGGAGAAAACGTGCACTTCACTTTCGGGATTAATGACATCAGTTGACTCACCCAGAATCCCTAAATAATCAATGAATAGGTGACGTGATAACCTGCTGTAGCAATATTTTGTGATGTCACCGTCATCTCACGACCCCATATCATGGGTGTAGACTTTGAAAAAATACTCCTCTGTGTCCTACTCAGTTCTTGTATTCATACTTTCTGGATGTCCCTCCTAAAACACGTAGTCAATTTTCATCCCTTCATTGATAATTTATTTGAGTTGAATTTCTCTGAAATATTCACAAACATTTCGTTAAGCAAAGACGAATGGTTAGGCGAGCAGTTTGTGTGGATTACGTTTTTAATCAACAAATGTATAGACCGAATATCGCAAAATATTTCGAATCGAAAGGCCCATGGCTATAATAATAGACTTAGCCGAAACATCGTTAGAGACTGCTCGTTTGAGTAGTCATCGGAGGCTCACCGTGAACAAGATCCGTTCGTGAGACCTGAAGGCGTTGGACTGACGAAGAAACTATTTACATGCTATCTACTTATTAATGAAACATGAAGTTTACCCGCAAGACAAAACGTCCCTTTTACCTAGGTGTTGGACAATGAGTTTCCCTTGCGCGGATGCTTATGCCTAACCCAAAGAGCGCGCAATGAGGCTTTGCCCTTGGTTACGCAGGGCATACACGGCGCTGGAAGGCGACGGTGGTGCCACGGGACGGCCGTTTCCAGTGCAGCAACTGCGGCTATTCCACCAACGACTCCTCTAATTGGACCAGACACCAGCGCGTGCACACGGGCGAGAAACCCTACAAATGCACACTCTGCCCCTTCTCTGCGTCCCTTCTCTTCGGTTTAAAGCGACATATGTATAAACACACAGGAGAGAAGCCCTACAACTGCACACTCTGTCCCTTCTCGACGAAGCAGCTCGGCACGTTGAATGTGCACATGCGGAGACACACCAGGGAGAAGCCGTTTCAGTGTTCACTGTGTGGCAAATGTTATGCACACAAAAGATCCTTGGAGACCCATAAACAAAACTGTCGTGGTGGAACATGTAATGTGAGGCTAAACGTATTGTAGTGTTCTTGTATTTACGAAGCTTGTAATGTTCCTTTTCACTTTTAATATGTCTTGATGTATGTCTTAACTTAACTGATCTCCATTTCGATCGATATCACGTTTCAAAAATTGTAATGTGGGACTAATAATTACATTCATCGGTGTAAATTGGACTTTATTAACAGTTGAGATGATATATTATTGTATATCACTTAACAATTTAGTTTACTTTTGAAAAGACTTGGGTTTTATATATCCTGTGTTGATCATTGTCTTCTGCACTTCACGAATTAGGCTTGAGCCTGTTCCGTCTTCACAAGTTTTCCTTCCATCTTTTTTTAGGTCTTCCCACCTCTCTCCTTCCAAGCGGCTGGTAGAGTAAAGCTAATTTAGGTAGTCTTGAGTCATCCATCCTTGTGTGTGTTGATACTAATTATCTCGATATTTATTTATTTTTGCTTCCAATTTATCGCAATTTAATTTTTCTCTTATCTTCTCATTACGAATATGATCTTATTTCTGCGCCTAGCGTCTCTCCTCAAAAACTTCATTTCAGCGGCCTGGATTTCTGCTTAATTTTTATTTGTGGTACCAGCTTTCGCTTCCCGTATAGAAGAGTTGGAAAGAGCCATGTGGTTCTTATTTAAAACTTTATTCTTGTATTCTTTCTTGTTTTTTAGATGTATTATTTATTAGTACGCAAACCTTTGAATCTTTGCCAATTTAATGTTTGATATCTATTTGGTATCTTGATCGACTTGGATATCCTAAGTAATTGAAATTGGAAATTTGCTCTAAGATTTTTTTGTCCAAAATAATTTTTTGATCTTATTAAATGTTTTTCCCCAAAACGCCATCATCTTTGTTTGTCTTTCGAATTTCTACATTCATATTTTTTACATAAATGGTTTAAGTTGGAATAATCATATTTGTAAATCATCTTTGTTTCCGGAATATCAAAGCATTGTTGCGTAGAGTAAAATATTTAAAATGATTTTTCTTTTGTGATATCCTAATACTTTGTAAATTATTTTCTTCCAATGTTGGATAATGTCATCGAGATAAATATTTAAAAAGTGTCGGTGATACTGGGCAACTTGCCGTACTCCGCTGTTTATCAATATTTATGGAGTTTATTTGCTTCACTTACTTTTATAAATAAAATGTAGAATCTTTAATACAAACTCTTTATTGCTTTCTACTAACTTTTTGAGGATATCCATGATTTCATTATAGACCAGAGTTTCACTCTATTTACGTTATCGAAGGCTTTTACAAAATCTATGAAAGCTATGTGTGTGTGTTGGTTGAACTACTTTCTTTTTTCTATTATTTGTTGCAGTATAAATATGTTGCCTGTAGTCGATTTCCCTTTTCTAAAACCATTCTGTTCTTCACCAATAAGAATTTCTGAGATATATTTTAATATTTTATTTAGTATTTTAGCGTACAGCCTGTACACTGCATTTAAGATACTGATTCCTTTATAATTATTGCAATCTTTTCGATCTCTTTTTTTAAATATGGATTTTACTTAAGCAGTTTTCCATGATTCTGGTATTGATCATTGTATTTTTATTAATTCTTAGTTTTGGATTTTCTGTAATATAACCATGTGGCCCAGTTAAGAAGAATGTTGTGGTAACAGCCGACACATTGAGATTTAGATTTATTTATTCAAAAACAGTAATAAATGAATGTGATGTATGGGGGAGAAGATTTGTGCATATTCCCTTGAGTTCTAGAATCTGTTTCCATTATTGTAACAAAACATTGTGAATAAATTTTCATTTTAACTATAAATAATTGTAAGATGAGTAAACGTTTTTTAAGAAAAACAAATTAAATAAAATTTAAAAAATCGCGAGACATCGTTTATTTATTTTTACATACATTTAAAACATCGTTAATGGTCGCTGTTTGGAGTAGTCTTAGAAGGTTCATAGGCGAGATCCGTGGGAGAGATCTGCAGGTGTGTCTTGAAGGCGGGGTGAGGCGAAGACTCAATTTACTCACTTCCTATCAGTCCAGCTTTTATCGGGAATCCTTGTTTCGTGCACAAAGGATGCGATTCTGTGTGCATGAACTGCAGTCTTTGTTCATTAAAGGCCAGGTGATAAGCCAACGCATCAGTCATCTGGCGACTCCGATGCCAGGGTGGCTAAGTGCACATACGAAAGAATCGAACGCGTCGGGGAAGATCAGGTACTGGTGAAAGTGTGCGGTCCCTGGATTCGTCGCAGAACACACCTGTCCAGTCATAACATTTTTCATTTAAAATATACCCACGAAGTCTATAGCAGTGGAAACTAAACATGTATATAAGTGATTTGCTGTATTGATTGTTAGTGATTCTGGGCGCGTCAACTACGGTGGTCTCTAGTCCCGTACGTGTTGTGTATGTTTTTCCTCGGAATGTGGTGGTGGTGGTCTTTCCTCGCTGGAGGGCCAGATACGGCGCCGACCTACCGTCGGCTAGTGTAGTTTCCGTAAGTAGGTATAATATATGGTGAATTTAGTCCAGACAGCGACTGAATTCGACATAGATAACAAGCTTGTGTCGAAACTTCTGTCACTATCGGGACCCGAATCTAGGACCTCCCGGTCAGAGGGACTGTAGTGACATAAGTTGATGCCCTGGGCTATCTCCCGGTGATTTGCTGCAGAACACGTTAATCTTAGCGTTAACTGTTTGGCTTGCAGCGAGTGTTACGTTCTACACGGACTGTTGCGTGTACGATCGTTATGAAATTTTTGTCTGATGAAATATTCTTTTTTCTAAACATATTTTTCTCTCACAAGTCGTTGAGAGTTTATATATATATATATATATATATATATATATATATATATATAGTTTTTTAAACATTCAATACAGTATTATTATTTTGTATTGTGCCGTACGTCAGTTTCTTGTCAGTCAGTCTCGAAAATTATTCATTCATTATTTTTTATTACGGAGATACACAGTGGATTGTCATTGTCTTTTCCACCACAGAAAGACATTTGCACCTTTAAAGCAAGAATCTTTAACATAGATCAACACCTCAATCGGTATTGCTACTGAGTGGGCATTCAATTCAGAAATAAATAGACTTTGTAGTGACTTCAAATGTTTTGCAATGATACAATACTGTTTTTCTGGTGTTAATAAAATGCTGGGGTTAAATAAAATATTTGTATTGAGAACCGAAGATGAAGATGATTTACAATATGCATTATTCCACTTAAACCATTTATGTAAAAAATACAATGTAGAAATATCGAAAGAAAAAACAAAGGTGATGGCGTTTTGGAGAAAACATTTAATAAGATCAAAAATTATTTTGGACAAAAAAATCTTAGAGCAAATTTCCAATTTCAATTACTTAGGATATTCAAGTTCGATCAAGATACCAATAAAGATATCAACATAAATTGGCAAAGATTCAAAGGATTTGCGGGTACATACATAATACACTAAAAAACCAGACAAGACACAAGAATAAAGTTTTACAAAACCATGCTCTTCCAACGCTTCTATACGGTAAGCGAAAAGGCTGGGTTACCAACAATAAAAATTTAAGCAGAATCCAGGCCGCTGAAATGAAGTTTTTGAGGAGAACCGCTAGGCTGCACGAATAGATCATATTCGTAATGAGGAAGATAAGAGAAAAAATTAAATGCCGATGAAATTGGAGCAAAATAAATAAAATATTCCGAGATAATGTATCAACACACGCAAAGGATGGATGACTCAAGACTACCTAAATTAGCTTTACTCTACCAGCCGCTTGGAAGGAGAGATGGCTTTATTGTGTAACACTTTAATGAAAGGGATCGGGCAAGTTGAAGGTGTGCGTTCAACTGTTTCTATTCAATTGCAGCCCTACTGATAAAAGCTTGGTGTAACTTCGTTAATTATTCCGGGAATTGTTACTTCCAGCGTAAGTTCGGAATAAGGATGGATTAAAGTTTTAACAATAATGGCCGCTAAACCGTAGCTTAACTAGTTCTTGTTAAATACGGAATCAATTCTTGGTAACGTTGCTTCATACACAGTCGTTGGCGTATTTTGTTTATTCTTTGGTGTATAAGGATAGAACATTATTTAATTTTTGTGCTGTATAATTGTACAATGTTACTGCTTGTGATCTTTTGTTAACATACAACTAATTGAAAATATGTGTAAGCAATAGTCAATGAATGAAGTTTGTTTCTGACCAATATTATATTTATCTTCTCGTGAATATTTGTTTTTTATTAATTCATTTTCTGAACCATTACCCTCCGAAACTGAATATAAAAAATATATCACTAAAATTCTTTCACTTGTAGGAATGTAAAAAAATAGTTCTGCTTTTTCTTACTGTAGTATATCTTAAAGGCAGGGATCTACTTAAAACAGCATGCTAAAATTCCCCAATATCAATATTCTTTTTTCTATTTTAAGACAGTAGTTGATGAATTCAAATACTCATTTACATGAATATTTTTTATTAATAACCAACTTTGATATTGACATGTTTATAACTATTGCCTACCAAATTCACATTAAAATATTATGGCAATATTTGTTTTATTAATCAGGTATTGTCCTAAAAGATTTGTTAGAACTTCAAATATAATAATTTGAGTTCATAATAAACCAATCTTTTAGTCCGATACCTGGGAAAGGCTCAATATTTGGGACATTTTTTCACTGTTTTTATGTAAATTTGCTATGTGACTTTTAGTTACAAAATGTTGGTTAAAAGAATAATATTATATACATGTAGTTGAATACAATTAATGCTTTAATGAAGTTGAAGAGTAGGTTCTCCAGAATTATATTTGGCATAACATTTTTTTTATTTACATTGAAAACCAATCCACTCCTTTCTTATATTCTTCCTAAAGGTCATTTCTGTTACTGTGCTTTTTCTAGAGATTGTTGATGTTGCAGAGAGGTAGAATACAAGACAAGTTCTTGTATTACTTTGTAGTAAAACTAGTAAATTCAGATTTAAAACAGGTAAGAAATTAGCTGTATAGAAATTAATTTTAAAATACAACGTTTTCTCAGAACACTCAATGAAAATAAATTTTCTGCATTCTTGAACAGAATTTATTATCTAAAAATTTAAATGTTCAATAGCTGCAAGACTGGAGCATATTTTTAAAATAAAAATATATCTATTATCAGACATACAAGTATAACTTTTATTTGAAATTAGTACATTAAAAAATGTTAAGTCAGTTATAATCATACATTTTCTTCAATTGTTTCTCGTCAAGTGCTACCCAAAACTGCTGCTGCTCATCGAAATCTACTACTATTGGTAGTATACTCGTAAAGTAGTCGATTGCCGTCTTCCTCACATAAACATTTCGGACTTTTGAAAGCACTGGCTCTGCATAATTTCTGCAGTTCTCTGGCTGAGCATTGAAAGCAGATTTTCAATATAACAAACATCTTTTTAAACACTATTTTTTTTCTTGTTTTTCACTGTTTTTTTGTGGGGTCATAAATTATTCATAGACGAAGAAGTAGATTCCAACAAAAATCTGCCATGAATTCTCATCTTCAGTCGTTGTGTTAATGTTGAATCATTGAAAATATGAGAACAGTGTGTCATGTCATTTTATTTATTTAACTGATCATGGATAACACTATATACTTTATTAAAATAAAACAATGTATATCCTCTATTTTCTATGAGGTGTTGTACGTATGCACGATTAATGATAAAATATACTTATAATGGACTCGCAATGGTCCTATTAGGGATATGGTTGCTTACTGTTAATAACACTCTTGAACACACTTATAATAATAATATTTATTTGGCTACAATTGGCAGATTGCCAGGTGGTAGCCTTAACCTTACAGTTTTATAATATATGAACACTTATGATTCAAAAACAATTTACAATACACTCCTTTCGAGCATACACTCAATATATAAATATACACAGACCGGTGTACATCTATGGCACATATATATATTCTAACATACCCACCTACACCCCCAACTTACCACCTTCACAGTAGCGCGCAAGAACCGTAAGCAGGTTGTCAAGATTTTGCTCGTGAAGCGAGCTTTAAAAATCTAGGGAGCAGGATCTTCAGGCGTGCGAGAAAGGTTTGAACCTGACACCAATAAAATCACACAGATTTGGGACACAAACGACGTATAATTTACAGTAAACTTTTAGAGCGTAGTAATGACATAACAGAATATAGAATCACACTTTTACAAAGAAGAATCAAACACAGATAGAAAACCTTTACAAACACACTCATGGTGAATGAACACTATTTACTTCAGATTGATACTCTGACGTAATTACCCTAAACTACACTGGGAATTCCCTGGAAAATTAATATATCTAAAGTTGTGCAATCCTGAATAACATTGCACATGAAATCAAAATTTTCAATTCACAACTCTCCGCTTCAGCATATTACATGTAAAAGAACAAATGTGTGGCACGTGCACTACTCTAATTACAATTAACTGTTTCAGGCAAAATAGCGAAATAATAAATGTCCTAAGTAGGAATTTTTTTGCAGGCAAAGCGCATCAAAACCGTCTCCGACTATAATACTGTAATTTGTTTGCACCCGTGTCCTCAAAATTCTTGACACTTTCCATCACTAGTTTTTCTCTGCCGACGTGAACTTGACCTATTTTTCTGCGGTTCCTAACCTGTTACCGCGTGGACTTCCCACTCTTTGGCCTTGACGGTTCGTGCGCTGGGTCGCTGCGGACGCCGCTCGCGGGCCCAACCTCTGCGTTGTAAGGAAGACGGGATTCGCCTCGCCGTCTGCGTTTGCTCTTGGTCCTCTTCCGTCTTATCTCTCTTCTT